>JAQJVL010001975.1:0-131739 GCA_035578905.1 Stictocephala bisonia | reverse complement strand
CATTTAATTCAAGAAAACCACAATATTTCATCAATTGAAGAAAATTTATAAATGATCGATTTTGGACCTAAAAGTAAAAAACTATATGCTATTGAAAAATCTTTCATATAAATAAACACAAAAGAAACCCCATTACTATTTCTCAACGATCAAATAACATTTCCCTCAAATATTATGTTTGATTCTATCATAAAGATGCACAATTATAAAGTTAACAAGATCTACATCTCATCCATATAAATTTTTATAGTATCAGCTGTTGAATTAATTATTATAAAGTTAAATATTTTTATAACCTTATTTCATTCTATACAACAGAAGATGGTCTTTCGAGACATATATCGATATTGAATATTAAAAACATCACAGAAGATTGCTAAGTGTTGTTATTTATATATATAAATTATTTCTAATTTAAGCTCCAATTTTTTAGGTAAATAAAATTTTTTTAACTGTTTTGTTATATTTTTTTACTGGTAAAATTTTTAAATTATCAGAGAAGACTTGTATGTTAAAATAGAGTTTATCGATATAAATAATAAAGCTAAAATAGTGTTCAGTTGTTGTTCGACCGGGAATGTAAGAGACGTTATGTTGGCCCGCGAGTGTTCACGACTCTACTGTTATGTTATGCTAGTCATGGACTGTAGCCAAGGCCACACTAGATTCCCTAGGAAATCTAGGGGGCCTTGCTGTAGTGGTACAGCCATCTTTATTCTTTGTAGGGGGACGCGACAGTGTCCCAACGACAAACTGAGCCAGTTTATTTGGGACAGATTGTCGTTGGAACAATTTGTCCTCAGCGTGCAACATTCCAAGGTGGCTTAGTTTGTCTTTTCGTGGACGGACAAACTGGACCACATTCCTGAGTGGTACCTTTGGGTCACTTTGTTTTTAATGTGTAATTTTTCTTGATTATTCCACGAAGTTTTAGTTTAAGGTGTCTTTGGCTCACTTTGTCCTCGCTGAATTTTAGAAGATGGTCCAGGTTGTCGTTGGGACACTTTGTCTCTTTATAGTAAACGACAATTTTACCGAGCGTTTCTACTCTTTATTGAAGGGATCAGAATTGATAATATCTTCACTATGGTGTATTAAACTGATAATATCTTCACTATGGTGTATTAAATTGATAATATCTTCACTATGGTGTATTAAATTACTAACGTTGTACTAAAGTTAGATTTACTTTATTTATTTACGTAATTCATAATTTAAAACAATTCGGTTGTTGTTAATTGCACTTAATAAATGAGTGAATATCATTCTTGATTTTATTTATGAAGTAAGATATGGTAAGAATATAGGAAATATGGTTAAAGCTGTATACAGTTTTTTGAGCAAGCATTTACGTTAAAAATTATTTTCTCAAACAAGATGGCAACAAACTAATCCTAAGTAAATATCAAACATAATAAGTTTCCCAACAACATAAAAAACCACTCTAAATACGTTTTATTTGTATAAAAATTCACCTGTGTAGTATAAATGAAATGCTTGACGAGTGCACAAATAAGCAAATACGCAAAATATTCTCTCTCTACGTAATTCTGACAACACGGGACACTGCTCGAGCCACGTGTCATCTTTACCTAACTTCATTCGCAAGCCGGATAATACTCTCGTGATATTTAGGAATTTCGAGAATCTGTCTCAAGAGGGTCGTTTTTAAACAGTGAAAGTATAAATTAATTCAGTCGATCCTCAGACTGTGTCGTAACTATTTCACCTATTAAATACTATTATTATCGGTAAGAAACTATTGTTATGTCAAAATGCACTAATGGGTCGTATTTTTCATATCGCCAAAAAAAAAGGAGAGCTGAATCATGTGAATGAAAAATTGACAACACTTTTAGTAAACATTTAGACATGTTATTTAATCAACATTTAGAAATACTGTGTTGTCCAATTTATACTTGTCCCTGTTATTTGCCATTAAAAGGTCTTCTCAACGTCAATCTTCACGTTGCCTAGACGTATCCGCATCTACGGTCACGCACGATTGACTAAGATCTGACCTCCCAACAGGAGTACATGCATGTTGTAGGAAACAGAAAACAAAATAATTACGACAACGTTACACAAAACAAAAATAACACAATAGCCTGGATAATCGTGATCTATATTCGGTAAAAACCCCAACCTTTATTCGGGAACAAGTCTAGTTGCCAACTGGTGGTTCCACCACAGCTGAGCTAAGTCAAACTGAACAAATACTAGTGCAAACTATAAAATACTTGCTTTATCTTGCCTTATCGTTAGTGGCAGTGTTTGTTTGTGTTGTAATTTTAGTAAGGTGAAGTGGTGTCGTTGAGAGAATAATACTGTGACACTTGTACAAGTCAGTTGCCATAATCTATTGTCACTATATACATGGGCGCCCGCAGGTAGGGGCCAGGGGGGGCCATTGCCCCCCCTGAGAATCAGGATAGTACGCATAAATTTTTGTCAGGTCAGGTTTTAGTGTTTTGAAAAATTTAGAATGTCCAAAATGAATAAATATCGGCAATTCCGCATAAACGCCGGGATAAGGTTACGTTAACGAAAAACATGACTACATAAATAACCAAACCCTAGTATTCATGCATGCTAGTATTATTATAGCGAAAGAAACAACGTAATTGACAACAATAAGCAAGACACTGAAGAGCAAGTGATACTTAGTCTATGGTAGGCGCCCGGCCCAGCGTCGGCGTCAGTCAGTGTCTAGCTGTTGTTGTGTTAAGTCGTATATTCACGGATAAAGTGTAGAAGTGAAATTAATTTTCATTTGGCGATATTGTGTTCAGTGTGATTTTGTTAGCTACAGGAGAGTTTAAAATGGACATAAGAAAGTTTTTTAATAAACGTTTAAAAACCGATCACGTCATACATGCTGTTGACAACGATAATCAGTGTAAAGATCTAACAGAAGACAATGTTTGTATCAACTTTGCATCCAGCAGTAATGCAGAACATTCAGTAAACACTAGTAACATTAACGTTGCTGATGTAGGCCTACAAGCAGATTATTGTTCTCAACCATCGACTTCTGCACATACCACCTCATCAACACCTAATATAAAAGGTAATACTAACGACTCGTTTGATATCGGTAACTGCCTTGATAATATCCCGACAAATAATTATGTAATTTACTCAATGTTAACAAACCCATGGAAGCCTGATTCAATCTACAATTTTAAAGATGATGTAATAGCAGGAAAGCGCCCATTTCTTAGAGAATGGTATAATACATACCCTTGGTTAGCTTACTCCCGAAGTGGAAAAGGTGCTCTTTGCAAGTCATGTGTTTTATTTAAGCCCCGTGTTAGCCATGGAAGCTATCAAAGTGGATTCATCACACGCCTATTCAATAATTATAAAAAGTTTCATGAATATGCTAAATCTCACGCTCTTTCGCAATGGCACCGCGAGGCTGTGGAAAAGTCTAGTAATTTCTTGTCAGTTATGGACGGTGAAAAGCAAAGTGTCGATGTTCTTGTCAATTGTTAGCTCACCAGATTGAATCAAACAGAAATAAACTGAAACCTATTGTTTCGTCTATAATTTTTTGTGCTACACACGATCTACCATTAAGAGGAAAACAAGATACGCATGCTGTTTTTAACGACCTTTTGCGTTTCAGAGAAGAGTCTGGAGATGTTACTTTAGCAGACCATCTGAAACATGGGCCCAAAAATGCCAGCTACATATCCCATCGAGTTCAAAATGAGTTGATTGAAACTAGCGCAAATGTTTTAAGAAATGAACTGATTGGTAAAATAAATTCAAATGAAATATTTTCCATATTGGCTGACGAGACAATGGATATTTCAGGGGTGGAACAATTGTCCCTTGGTGTTAGATATTTTGACACCTCCGACAAATGTATCAAGGAGGATTTCCTAGGTTTTACACCTTTACAGGATAGTTTGGGTGCTGAAAATGTAGCAAGTGCAATCATCTCTACATTAACATCATAGGGTTTAAACTTAAATAACGTTGTAGGACAGGGCTATGATGGATGTAGTACAATGGCTGGTCATATTACTGGTGTACATAAAAGAATCAATGAAAAATTTCCTATGGCTCTGTATTTCCATTGCTCTAGCCATAAGCTCAATTTAGTCGTCAATGATTTGAATAGGCTACCACAAGTTAGAAATACTGTTGGAATAGTAAAAGAGGTTATTAAGTTTTTTCGTGAAAATGGACAGAGGAGAGCGGTTATTGGGACACTGCAGAAACTGTGTGAAACCAGATGGACTGAAAAGTATAAAGCAATAAGAAAGTTCAATGAACAGTTTGTTGATATAGCTCAAGCTCTAGAAAACTTATCTATGGAAGGAAATAAGGACACGAGGCAGAAAGCATTTCAACTCCACTGTGCTGTAACAACAACATCATTCTTAATATGTATGCAAGTAATAGCTGTGTACTCCAGTAAACTTGAAATCGTAACTCAAATGCTGCAAAGTCCAAGTGTTGACTTATTAAAAGTTTCAACACACTTACAAAGGTTAGCTGACATTTTTAAAAGCGACAGAACAAATAGTGTAGAAGAGTTCGCCAAAATAATGTTGACCGTCGAACAAAATGCTGCAGCTCTGTGTGTTACTCTCACAAAGCCACGAGTCATTGGTGGAACACAAATACATCGATCAAACCAACCATCTGAGACCTTAAATGATTATTTTAGAGTGTCGGTGTTTCTTCCATATTTAGACTCTTTGGTGCAATCCTTGAGTGACAGGTTTTCAGAAAAAAAACCAACCTGCTTTTGAAATATTTAACATGCATCCAAGTCATGAAAGCCCTTCCCAAAGAAAAATACGAAAGTTCTGTGGTAAAAATTGCTGAAATGTATGGAAAGTTGTTAGACAACTTTAAGGACGAATCAGTCCTATGGTATGACCTGTGGGCAAATACACCAGCTGATTATAAGGACTTGGAGAAAATGCACCTTATAGATGTTCTGCAACACGAACATGTTTACTTTTTACCGTCAGTTGCTAAGGCACTCAAGATTGCACTGTGTTTACCACCAACAACTTGTACTATTGAGAGGTCATTCAGGTGAGAATAATAGTTAAATGTTTTTTAAATTGCATGCAAATTTACTTAGATTTTATAGGTCTAACTTATTTATTTTTAATTCCATTTCTGCATAATAGTCTT
This sequence comes from Stictocephala bisonia, assembly GCA_035578905.1. NCBI lineage: Eukaryota > Metazoa > Arthropoda > Insecta > Hemiptera > Membracidae > Stictocephala > Stictocephala bisonia. The sequence goes on along the minus strand of JAQJVL010001975.1, from coordinate 126,576 downwards.
TTAAAATATATACTAAGTCAAGTATACCAGTAGTTGGCAGAAATTTAGTTTACAATGGTTAATTTCGTTTATAGGAGTAAAAATGGTTTATGTCTTTAAAATGTTTACTGTTATGTTTCTTTACAGCACTCTGAGACGAGTAAAAACTTGGATAAGGAGCACCATGTCAAACGATCGGCTTACCGGCCTCTGTCTACTGTCTGTTCATAGGAACACAGTAAAACAACAAAAAGATGAGCTAATAGAAAAGACCATCAGTGTTTTTGGAATGGATAAGAGAAGAGTACAATTCTTGTTCAAGTCATAATATTTTACATCCATTCAGATCATGTCACACCTAAGTTCATTTTGAAGCAAATACATATTACTTTAAAACATTTTTGACTTTTACTTTTTTACTGTAAAGTGTCATACCCCCCAGACCCCCCGGTGGCCTTGCCCCCCCTGGGAAAATATTCTGCGGGCGCCCATGACTATATACAAATTGTCAAAAATTTACGTACATTGTGACAAGTTTGAGTTCACAATTTAACCATCAACAATAATATCACATTAAATTTGCAATCAAGCCAGAGTGTATAGGTCACTGGTGTAAATGTTATATTTAAAGAATTTGTTTGAAGATAACTTATTAGAATTAGACAAATCATTATTTTGGGAAGAAATAGAGAGGGGGGGGAGAAACGAAGATTATTTTATTTTTATATCTGGCTTTTACACTCACCCTTAATATGTGTACGTTACATAGGTCATACCTATGAACCAATCCATTTTTATAAATTTTTGCGTTTAATATTAAACTGTAACATACCATATACGGGGTGGGGAAAAATATGGAACGCTTTCACAAAAACGTTTTTTTTCATTGATAATTTATTTATTTTTATTTTAATAATTATGTTCCATAAAGTATACATTTTTAATCAGAATAATTTTACTTGAAACGGTTAAAGAGCGGAGAAATAATTTATTCAATAAAGTCCGGTTTGCGGCAATTAATTTTTCTTTAATAGACCTTTCATTTGATACCAAACTCGACCTAGGCTTATATTTAATATTTTCGTTCAACTCCTCGAGGGCCGACCCCTTGAAAAGATTAAATATCGCTAATGGCGTCTAAAAGTATGTTCTTTGTAACCATGATCATGTACAAGATTTCAACTTTACAAGTGAAGTCATACAAAAGTTGTGAAAGCGTTTCCATATTTTCCCCCCACCCTGTATATACAGGGTGTAACTGAAATACTTGAACAAACTTCAGGAGGTTGTTCCTGGGGTAAAAAAACCAAACATTTCTAATAAACATATGTCCTAATATGCACAGTTTTCTGTCTGTGGTTTTTACATTATAATTTTATCTCAGTAACAATAAAAGGTAGAGTGTTGAAATTTGGCACATATGCTATACTAGTAATATTCTGTTACAGAATTTTTTTTAGTTCGTAGGAAAATTTCAGAATGGTGGTTAGATAAAAAACTTCGTTGATAAATTCCTTAAAAGCTACACCCTTTATAAAAAAACACAAAAGTGATAAACTGTAGGAAATTTGATTATAAATAAATAAATTCTTTATTGCATGAATACAATTAACAATTGTGTTGCAAAAGTCAAAATTTCTTTTAGCCTAAAACACTCACACACAATCGGACACATTCATACTACATCTTGCACATGCATCATACATTCACACACTTGACACCAGAATTGCATGATAGGGTGTTTACTGATTGTCCCAGCGGCTTTGAAAGAATTCTTCAACTGAATAAAAAGCACTTTCCACCAAAAGGTATTTTAAACGACTTTTGAACAAATTCAGGTTTTGATTTTTAATTTGTTCAGGGAGCAAATTGATTATGTTTACACCCACTTGTGATGGCAGACGCTTGAAAGCAGCGCTTCTATGCCTCTGCGTTCTGTAATTATTCCTCCCTCTAGTTTCATAAGAGTGAACATCCCTGCCGCGCGTCAAAGTGCACTTTGACTTGCAGTACAGGGCGACCTCCAATATATAGAGGCAGGGTAGGGTCAATAATCTAAGCTCCCTAAACGCTTCTCGACACGACTCTCTGACGTTTAATTTTAAAATAGTTCTGACAGCTCTTTTTTGAAGTATAAATACCCTTTCCAGCTAGTATTTAGAACAACTACCCCAAAGTCTTATACCATAGGCTAAGTGGGTATGGATCAAGCCATAATATGCAAGTTTTAAGACTTCCAGGGAGCAGAATTGTGTCAGGTTGCGCAGAGCAAAAATGCCCGAGTTAACTCTAGCACACACACTGTCAATGTGAACGTCCCAAAAATGCCCGAGTTAACTCTAGCACACACACTGTCAATGTGAACGTCCCAAAAATGCCCGAGTTAACTCTAGCACACACACTGTCAATGTGAACGTCCCAAAAATGCCCGAGTTAACTCTAGCACACACACTGTCAATGTGAACGTCCCAAAAATGCCCGAGTTAACTCTAGCACACAAACTGTCAATGTGAACGTCCCAAAAATGCCCGAGTTAACTCTAGCACACACACTGTCAATGTGAACGTCCCAAAAATGCCCAAGTTAACTCTAGCACACACACTGTCAATGTGAACGTCCCAAAAAATAACGTCGTTATAAAAATAACGTCGTTATAAAAATAACGATACCTTATTTATTGAAAACAAACAAGAAATGCATAATTTGTGGTATTTTATTTAATCTAGTTACACTTGAAGTTAAGTTAAATTTGCCAACGAATATTTTTTTAAATTTTTTTCTACAATAAAATATTACTAGTATAGCATATGTGCCAAATTTCATCACTCTACCTTTTATGATTGCTGAGAAAAAATTATAACGTAAAAAACACAGACGGACAGACAAAGAAAACTGTGCATATTAGGACATTTGTTTATAAGAAATCTTTGGTTTGCTTTGACTCCAGGAACAACCTCGTGAAGTTTGTCCAAGTATTTCAGTTACACCCTGTATAGATTGGTGAGTAAAAATTTTGAGTTTTTAATGTATATGGTTGAAATTAATAATTCAGTTTACTTCAACCTATTGTAAAATTGGTTTTATAAATCACTTTAATTGTGACAATTTTTAGCTGTTTCGCAAAACACTCAGATACGCTTCAATTAGTAATATGAAAATATGTAACCAGAAATAATAACTGAACAAGAAGGGAAAAGAAAACTAGCATCCCATTTCAATATTACTTAAGGTGTTGTGGATTTATTGAGTAGTTCATCTTAATTGTAGTTTGTTTATGGTGTAATACATTTTAAATTATATGGTGTTTTTGAAAAAATAACAATTATACTGTTAGTTGTCTGCTTCATAAAAAAGTCACAAAACATATGTAAGTTTAAACAAAATCAATGTTTTTAATGTAAGAAGAACACGAACGAGCTTACAAGGTTGCATGCATTATTCATGAATGAATAATGAATTATAATTCATTATTCATGTATGTTTTTTTTTTATTTTTTATCACGAAATTCATTTACTCTTGTATCAAATAAAAAAAACATGATTTATAATATCTACTTCTAGAAATGACAGCTGAAATATTCCCTAGTCTGACACACATCTGCCCTTCACCTGTTTGTAAGCACTGAGTAGTCCGTCACCACTGTAAGTGTGTGGATGGGTGAACACTTTCCTAGCCTTGAAGTGAATGGAAAGACAATTTTAGCAGAACTACTGCACTGTCAAAATTAGTTATCGACCCATTTTCAAAAGCACGAAAAGAAATGTTTGCTTTATGGTGTTCTAACGATCCGCAACAACTGAGAGGCCTCAGTGAGTGACACGGATATGTTGTGAGGCAAGGGTGTTAGGCCTCGGCAGAAACTGTTTGTACAGATATTTTGAAATCCTTTTTATAAGGAGTAGGGATACTCTGAGACTAGCTAATATCTAACACCCTTCTGTCGAAAGAGGAACCCTTTTCTGTACAAAAGATGAAAATAGAGTACGTTGATAGGTAGGGCAACCCATAAAACAAGCATTTATTTTCGTACTTTTGAAAATGGGTTGATCACAAATTGTAATAGTACAGGAGTTCTGTTGAAACAATCTTTCTATCCATTTCAAGCCTACTAACGTTTTTTTGACCTTTTTAAAAACATGCTATAGCAAATAAAACAAATCAAATCCATCTAATGATATCATTTTATTGAAAATATTACTAATTGAAACTGAATATATAACATTCTAAAATTAATACGTTGCCGAAATTCACCAAAATTGCTGGGAAATTGATTATACCACCGAACTGTCCAAACTAAATGGACATGATCCTGTAAGCTTAGCCAAGGGATTTGCTGAATGCAGTAAGTTGTTCATTATAATAACCCAGTACATCGTATTCCTTTGTGATATAAACTCTACCAGAACATACGAGCGAGGAGCTGTATTTTTAATATTCTTACCACTTCAATTTGATCATTTGATACAATATCGGGCTTACCAGTATTTGGTTTGACTTAAGCTGTTAACTCGTGCACCGTCATCACATGATGTGAACATGAGAATTGAAATTAGAAGACGAACGAGATCATAAGGAGAATTGGAACTTATACGAAAGAGGACGCAAACACGAACAGGAATACAACGAGAACAAGTACACGAACAATGACAAATAATAACGATAATGAAAATAGAATGACGATAGTAAATATAAAGGCTTTACTGGCTTCAGTACCTCTCCTGAATTAGACACGTCGGTCCGGGCCCGATGTACAAGAGTCCTAACTCAGGGCTTGTATCGGTGGGTTGAAGATAAAACTGACAGAAATGGCAATTTATTGCCAAGTCAATGGTAGCCCTTTTGACCCTCAAATCTTATACGGTGTGGAAAACTGAACATTTTCTTTATTACCGATATCTCAAGGCCGCATTTTAAGTGCAATTTTGTATCCAACTTGTAAGAAATTTTATATTAATGGCTGATTATTTTAATTATAACATGAAAACAATCTATTAAAACATTTGGAATTCAATATATAAATCAATTTATCTGAATATTAACTTAATATATCTGAATCTAGTGTCCAAGTCGAGCTCGTGTAGCGTTCATGTTTAGTTCGTAAAGGCTTAGTGTCCACGTCGAGTTCGTGTAGTGTCCATATCGAGCTAATGTAGTGTCCATTTCGAGCTCAAGTACTGTTCATGTCGAGCTCATGTATTGTCCATGTCGAGCTAATGTTGTGACCATGTCGAGCTCAAGTACCGTTCATGTCGAGCTCATGTAGTGTTCATGTCGAGCTAGTGTAGTTTGCATGTTGAACTTATGTAGTGTGTACGGCGAGCTCGTCTAGTGTCCACGTCGTGCTAATGTAGTGTCTATGCTGAGCTCGAGTGTGTCCAAGTTCAGCTTCAACTCCTGTAGTGACCATTAATGTCCATGTCGAGCTAGTGTAGTGTCCATGTCGAGTTCGTGTAGTGTTCATGTTGAGCTCGTGAAAATTATATCGAGTTCGTGTAGGCCTAGTGTCCATGTCGAGTTCAAGCAGTGCACATGTCCAGCTTGCGGAGTGTCCATATCGAGTTCGTATAGGCCTTATTGTCTACGTCGAGCTCGTGAAGTGTCCATGTTCTGTCGAGCTCGTGAAGTGTCCATGTTCTGTCGAGCTCGATAGTTTGTAACGTTGTTAACGTGATCGGGTAACATGAAGCATTTTTACCCATAAATGAGTGGATTACACACCTATCGACGACTTCATAAAGTAAACAGGCTGGTCAGCAGCTAGCCTTGTGAGGGACCACGTTGTTCCATATCCAATAATAGGCAAATAAATTGGGCTTTTATCTACATTTTAGTGGGAAATACAAAATTGCAACTACACAAATTGTCTCTCTATATGATAGAAGTATTGTCGGGTACAGTGTTTCTTTCTATTTCCACACTAAATGAAACCTGCATCATTTAATGAGCAGGCCTGCAGTTTTTACAGCTATATCATAATCATCAAAGTAAATATTTAAGAGCTCCAAATAAATGAAATAAATTCTTTGTGTACTTGAATAATTGAGCTGTGACATCTAGTTTTGGTTTTTTTTAATTTTTATTATTATGTATAATGCTTGTTTTATTTACTATCTACATTTACTATTTTAAGCTAATGCTTTCTATGACATTTCCTAGATTAACAATTTTCTTTCATTTCCAAAGTAATTATTTTGTACTAATAACATGTATGTGACCTTTTTACTCCTTTGATATGTTTTGATACAGGGTATATAGAAGAAAAATGGCAATTTCAAATAAAGTCAGGTCGATGAGTAGATGAAGGCTTCCCTTTGTAAAACGACGTAAATCTATAAAAGTAATTTCAAACGCCTTTCCTTGTGAAAACATTGGGTGTCCTTTTATGATCGTCAATCATTATTTCAAAAAGTAATTTAAGTTCTTAAACTTTTCATATGTGAAAGGTGAAAGCTCTTTGTTCACCTATACTATTAGATACTCTCTAGTCGATCAAAAACGAATATATCTCACTGGGTGCTTATTTATAAAATATCCAACTAAACTTGGATGCAAATAAAATATTTTCTCAATAACAAAAGCCAATTAAGCTTTGTTAATAAATAATACAAGCTGAAATAATAAAGTCAAAGCTGAAAATGAAATACCAAATACATAATTATGCAAATGCAATTAACAGTTTGTTACAACACAAATATCAGGACGTTGACAAATGGTTAGGATCCTTTTTATTATTGTAGGAATCACTTATCAGACATCGACAACTGTCACTCAATCGCAAATCACTTGTTACACATACATATTATGTCTAATCAACGGAATCCAATTGGACTTCATTTTTAATACACTCTCATCATCAGAGGAAGCCTCTTAAAATTTACTTTTTTACAGATTCAAACTATGTCAGTGAAAGCAACTTGGAATTCATTTCCTACATAAAGTGAATTGTCTCGAGTGGAATCACCTAGGAATAAACTTCTTACTCAAACGCACTTTGTAAGTCGAAGTCAACTTGAAATCAACGTCTTACACAAATATATTCATCAGTAGAAACCGCTTTAAATTAACTTTTTACACAAACACAATTCGTTAGTGGAAGGCACTTGGAATTCACTTCTTATGCAAACATCCTTCTTCAGTAGGAACCACTTGGATTTTGCCAGTGAATACACATCATGGATGTGTATTCATTTTACTCCATAAACTTCGTCAGCAAAAGCGACTCGGAATTTCCTGCTTACACAAACTCAATTTATCAATGAACACTTCTTGGATTTCACTTATTACACAAATAAACTTGATCAGAGTAATTCACTTGGAATCCCTTCATACACAAGCACACTCGTTAGAAAAAATCAACTTGAAATTCACTTCATATACTCTTCTTCATGGAAGCCACTATGTATATTTTGACAGCGGAGACGAAACCACTTAAAATCTTTGAAACAAACTTAAATAATGTAAAAAATAATCTGTATAGTTGTATCAAAGAGGCAGCATTTTTAGATCAGACAACCATAATATCTTATTCCTTCGATAAATTAGGTCTATAACAGCTGACTTGTTATCAGGAATCGGCCTTGCATGACGAAAATTCCCAGACATATTTGAGTCAAGGACTACACCGTTTAAGTCCTGAAGTTCATACGCTGGGCTCAGCTGGATATGCACGTGAGAGTTATTTACTCTTAGAGAGTTGTAGCCAGTAAGTTACCGTATAAAACACAGAGTATGTTACGGAGAAAAAGTTCTAACTCTGCGAGAGGTTTTCTCCAACAGTCGCATATTGCGAGTTGTACATTGTGTAAACGGCAGCTCCTACTTCTGGACGGCAGCTCACCATTAGTGAAGATAAGAAAAAAAAATATTCCAGCAATGTCGAACAAGCTGAGAGTTGTGCAAGATGGATACTACATTGAACACCGCCTACGGAGAACTTTAACTGTCATTGATAAACGATCTGATTCTTCAGACAAAATTAAGTTCGCTAGCTTGAAATACCTTGAACTAATCACTCTGACCTCTACTTACCAAACCACTGACACTAGATGTGATGTTTGTCGCTGACCTTGATAACGTCGTGCATCACGGACAATATCCTGCCCCTGGTCTTCAAATTTCAAAGCATGATTTGACCTTTTGTGTATTCAGGCTGCCTAGTCCCAAATATAATCTAAACTTTATCACCTTCATAAATTTAAATATTTAAAATAGGAAACTCAACTTAACCTTACTTGTACCTTAAAGAGAATGACATTCTTCTAACTGATGATGTTAGATCAGGGTCAACAAGTTGAACTTGTTAGTATCTTCTCCTTGTTAGTATCCTACAATTTCCGTTGTATCAGTTTCCGGTACCTAGGAGGATCAACTGGTTTAATTGAGGCCGTCTCTAGACATGGCCATTGTTTTATTCGGTGTAAAGAACACAAAATGTTCTAGTGATAGGTTCAATACACGTTCAGAAATCAACTTTATTTCTGAGTTAAAGTCAAGAGTTAAAGAGCTTGGCATTGGGATAATTAGCAATGACAAGCCAATTACTATGGAACTGAGTATAATAAACAACTACTTTGTATATATCCCTATTATTATAACTGGTACTCGTGAGTTCGTTCGTGAATTAAATGTTATTCCTTTGGTTTCCAACTCGGTGTCAGTTTTCGTTTTTGTTTGTGACTGAGGCTGACGGGGTTTATACAATTTCTCTAAAAATCGTTAAATATATTCTTCCTGTTGTTACAGCTACTTTAAAAAAATCAATTTGATCCTCTAAATGTTCTACTGAGTGGAAATCTTCTATTGTCGGCCCCTTTCAAAACTATCGTTCCTAGGAGACCGTCTGTAACCTGGTTCCTCTCAATATGAGTTACATTAGATTAAGTTTTTTATTAATTTGATAAAATATTATTCAAATTAAATTTATTTATAGTATCTCAGGGTCGTTTTTTATGGGTAAATCGGTGAGGCTGTAAATTACAATAATTAAGACTCTAGATTTAAAAAGTCAATTTATTACATTCATTTACTTTATATTTATATATGAAATTCAATACTACAAAAATGAAAGTTATTTACTTTTTACTGATTTCTATTAACATGATTAACTTATTTACAAACTAGAACTTATCTTTAAGTTTCTTCTTTGTTTGTAGCCTCGTGGTCTTCAGTTTCAATTTAAAGTACATAAAGATGATTCTCACTTGGACATCGTATATTTATTTACTTTATTGCGGTTAAATTGTAAAAACGAATCTTGACTTAATGCTCGATAACTACATTTTTTTATATTATTCGGTTTTAAACTCAAGCGGACACCCGCGGTAACAAAAAAGATGTTGTTGCTACATCAGTCTGAGTTGGAGTGGCAGAGGCTGACTGGCGTGGCTTCAGTCCTCCGTTTCTGTCCGTTAGAAACGATAATATTGGGTTAGAGGCTAGCTTCCGCCCTGACCATGTGCTTTTTGCCCTGATTGGTGCTGCTTCTTGCGATCCTTTTGTCAACTAATAACGTCTCCCATCTACGTTGGACTCGACCGTCACATTGTGTCACACTGACACCCCTCCAGATCGACTAGTCCCAGACGACACCAGACTGAACAGGTCTGTTATCTGTCTCGACAACAATGATTGGAATGTTGTTTACTCATGTGTCTCGGAGGACTGCCATGGAATAAATATGCCTACCCAATTCTCTATACTTGTTGGCTATTAAGTTACAATGATTTCCGAATATTATTTGAATGTTCGGTATTTGTTTTAATTAAATGTACCTATTTCCTCATTAAACTAATTTATATTTAATTTAATTTAATTAATTTAATCGTCAATTTGGTGGACCTGTTACACGTCTGACTCTAAACCCTGTAGCAATTCATCTGATTTGCCTAAATGTCTTAAAAGAGTAATTAATGAACAGAATTCTTCTATTATAGATTGATTATCTAACTTCCAGCCTGAATTTAAATTTAGTTATGATAAAAAAAAACAAGTGCCTTAAAAAAAAAAAAATATATATATATACATACATAAATATATATATATATATATATATATATATATATATAAGATATTCGTTATACGATAGATAAAAAACAAGATTCATTTTAACCCTTTTAACTTTTTTAGGTGTGTTGAATATACCGTAAAGTAAGTAAACCATCCTCTTCTCCTTTTAACAAGTTTCTCTTTCTCTTGCATTGACGACTGGAAGAGATCTCATTTGCCCTTGAAGGTGAAAGTAACGACTGTGATTTCTCCTCACTACAATTACTTCGATAATGTTACCAATGATAAGACGGTGGAGGTTTCGGACAGGTTGCAACATACACAACATTATTGTACACATTTTATTTTCCAACTTCAGGCTAAGAGATTTTTACGTTTAGTTTCACGTACTTTCCAGCTGCTTATTTTGTTTTTAACGTTCTACTGCTTATTTTCCCAAGTAATTCTCTTTTATTTCAGGAATTGAAGGTAGAAGTACTTGTGACGGATCTTCATTACTGTAGTTTCTACTCGTGAAATTAATGCGATAGGCGTCGACTTTAGCAAATTTTAATTTGTGTAATTTATCAGTAATGTAGCGAGTGCTTCTGAGATAATGTTTTCACATTTGGCCTCGCAGACCAACGACTTCTCGGCACTGGGTGTAACTGACGGCAAGGAACGCAAGGGGCTTTTTATTTGGATTTAATTTAATCATTAATTTTTCTATTTACATATATAATTTCCATTATTTTTTACGTACAGTGATTTGCTATTTCATTCTTTATTATTTATTTATGCTATTCATTTATGTATATACTTTTGAACTTTAATTAGGCCAAACCTTTATTTACTAACTAAGATAGTTTTTATCAAATATTTGTAAAGTTAAAACAAATTAATTATTTATTTTATTATTTGTAATTATTTAGCTAAGTGTACGTATAAGAGAGGACTCTTTAGTCTTAACCTTACCATAAAAAATATAATTTCTTCATTTCAATTTATTTTCATTATAGGTTAAAGACTGCAAGAGAATTTAAAAGTAGGCCGCTTTAAATAAGTAACACATTTATTCAGAATTAAAAATAAAAAAACAATATCATTATGCGTCAATTAATCAAATAATACTTGATCTCCAAACGTAGCTAGGAGAGCCGGTGGCCGAGCGGTCCAAGATGTCAGAACTGAGCCTGAGTTAGAGATCGCAGATTAGAATTCTTGCCTTGACTGGACGTTTTTATTAGTAATAACCACCTTGTACTGTATTAGGTCTTAGATCAGTTCCCGCACAAATGAATAGTCTATGGGAATAGCCAGAGTAAGGTCAAAAAGGAGATCAGCCCCTTCTTTAATAAATAAATATTAAAAATTAAAAAATAAATATGAGTACTCAGTGATATACAAATTTATGATTGTTATATGTTCGTCTACAATAACTGAAGACATTGAATCGTAATTCCTATTTCCTTGAGACATTGATGGATGTGATATTGACGATGATTGATGGTTTGTAACTTAAAGTATTTTATGGAAACTCATGAGTGTCGTTCGTGTGTGGCCGATGAGTACGGGAGGTCGTTGACATTTGTAGATCGTATCTACTCATACTAGCATTTTACCAATTGGATGTTCAGCAACACTTCGTATACGAATTTTGTGTTTGGACGCTTCATGTATGCATGTTGCAGTGTGATATTTGGATGCTTCGCTGTAGTTAGGAAGCTTCGTGTACGAATGTTGTAGTTTGGATATTTCGTATACTAATACTGTAGTTTGGACGCTTCATGTATGCATGTTGTAGTGTGGTATTTGGATGCTTCGTGTGCTTCGCTGTAGTTACGAAACTTCATGTACGAATGTTATAGTTTGGATGTTTCGTATACGAATGCTGTAGTTTGGACGCTTCATGTATGCATGTTGCAGTGTGGTATTTGGATGCTTCGTGTGCTGCGCTGTAGTTTGGAAGCTTCGTGTACGAATGTTGTAATTTGGTTGTGTTGTATACCAATGCTGTAGTTTGGACGCTTCATGTATGCATGTTGTAGTGTGGAATTTGGATGATTCGTGTGCTTCGCTGTAGTTAGGAAACTTCATGTACGAATGTTGTAGTTTGGATGTTTCGTAAACGAATGCTGTAGTTTAGACGCTTCATGTATGCATGTTGCAGAGTGGTATTTGGATGCTTCGTGTGCTTCGCTGTAGTTTGAATGCTTCGTGTACGAATGTTGTAGTTTGGATGTTTCGTATACGAATGCTGTAGTTTGGGTGCTTCTTGTATGAATGCTGTAGTTTGGAAGCTTCGTATACGAATGCTGTAGTATGGACGCTTCGTGTATATAATGCTGTATTTTCTATACTTGATGCAGGGACGTACCTAGAACTCAAATTCGGGGGTGTCCAATCAGGGGGTCTGAGCAGGGTTAGCAATTGGGAGGAGTGGAGAGCGGACCCAGGGCTACTGGAAACAAGGGCTGAGCCGTTTTTTTCTTTTTTTTCTTTATATAGTGGCGTTGTGTCTTCTGACTGCAGACGAGGGAATGGGGCATGTGTGTGACGTCACTGGCCTTATTCACCATTCTCAGGAATGCAACATCTATTAATTTGTATGAACGTCTTTACGTCTCTGTTGTTTTATTAACACATTAATTTATAATGCAATCTATACCACTTCAATCTGTGTTTCATGACGATGTGTACAATATGTAAAATGAGTAATCGTTTTACTGTAATGTAGGCCTACAGTAAACTTTGTGAGAAAAGACCCTTGTAAAATTAAGGAGATGGAAAATTCAGAATAAGGTAATATTTTAATTGTTCGTTTTCAGAAAAACATTTTAAGTATGAATGTTGTAGATATTTAGTTAAATTAAATCTTTTAATGTATGGATTATTTGATGAAACGATAGTTTCATTACAATTTGTTTAAAAATTGGTTGTATAATAATAAGGCCTATTGCTTGGATAAAATCAATGGTATTTTACGCTATACTATGATGATTTTATTAAATTAATTGATTGGTTCTGACAACAAACTCGTCAAATGTGATCAGGATGAGATATACAAAATTCTAATATTCTTACGATTACTAAACCTACTTATATATCAACAAACTATGACTAACATCAAAACCAACAAAAAAACATTTTTTCAATAAAATTAAAATAATGTATTAAGTTTGTCTCAAACGAAACATAAAAAATGATTGGTCTGTATTAAATTTTAACTTGTAGTAAGTAATCCAAAGGAATTATTTTTTTGGGCTACATGACTTAGTCTGTTTTATAAAATACTAGGGGACACCCCTGCACGCTTCGCGTGCCAACCCCGTCACTCGCTGTGCTCGAGACACCTCACCCAATACCCAATGGTATTACTTTGCCTATCTCAAACGTGTTCAATTCATTTGTTTTTGTTTAACAGTTGAAGATTAATTAAATAAGTAAAATAATTGCATTATATTACCATTGAAACATTCAAGCCCAGAAGAGTGAAGCCCTATAATCAAATGTGACTAAAACCATGCTTACAACCTTCTCTTGTTTAACATTATAAAACACAAAACATGTACAGTACTGTTGTTGTAAGAACTTCAATCTGCTTATGGCATGTGAAACTACATTAAACCACACAGTCATATGTTTTTTGTAAACAATTCAGATTCTCCATTTGATATAACATGGGATCTTTAGGAGCCCGTGGGGCGGGACCCTGTGGACGGATCTGCATCAAACTTCACAGAAACCATCTCGGGAGTATACAGGACAACATCCTAAAGTTTCATGGCGATCGGTTGGATGGTTTGGCAGCGCATAATCTTCAAACATATATATATATATATATATATATATATATATATATATATATACAAACATACTCTTTTATAAATATAGATAATTAGGTAAGTATGATGCGGCTTTTCTACAATAAGAAGTTTCTTTATGGTTATTTGTCACAAAATGATTCTATTACAGTAATAAACAATGAGTAGGTCTATGACGGAAAGCAGGCGGTGACAGGAGGGCATGAGTCACGATCATATCTTCTTGTACAAAAATTGTGAACGAACCGTTGACTTATGAAAAATATTTTATATAAAAGTTTTAATTATACTCAATATAGATAATTTACTTTTTATCCTAGCCAAAGAATAACAATTGGTTTGAATTACTGATTGATCTCCTTCCTCGTAAAAACTCATACCTATCCGCATATTCCTTCGTTCTTTATCTAGCACTCAATCGCTTCGCTCACTCAAAAAAAGGTTGAACATTTCGGGGGGTGTCCGGACACCAAGGACACCCCCCGTGTACATCCATGGCTACATGCTCTCCGTTATTGTACTTTCATCTCTCAAAATCCTGACTTTTATCTGTGTGTTCAAGCAGGGGCTAAACTTCCTCTGACTTGAATTTACGGGTTTTCATCAAGAAACAAGTTTTTGATGCGAAACTTTCGTGTTTAAGTTTTGTCGACTGCTTCAGCTTGTAAATTTTTTTAATGAGAGCCACTGTAACAAAACAAAACGTGTTATCGCTTGCAGTTGTATTACTTCCATCGGTACTCTCATTTCTTCTTTATAATTTGTGCTTGGCTCTGAGGATTCCTGAGCAATATAACGTCAGGCTAAATTAAAATACATAAAAAATAAACAAATCATAATCATAACAAATCTTTTTACTGCCAAAACCCAATCTTGTTTCCCGATAAGTACATATACCAAACCCCTGGTCTCATGGACCCCGATAAGTACATTATACCGAACCCCTGGTCTCATGGACCCCGATAAAACATGTCATCACATAACCTATTGAATATTTTTGAAATTTGAATTACACTTAGATAACTCATACATAGTTGTAGCTGTGACATTATTACAATTAAGTTTATAAAATATCTTTCAAAATTATGAAGTCTGATGCAGTAAATAAAGAAGAATGAGTTTAATTATGTTTTACAATTAACTAAAACAACTTAACTAAGCAACAACGCTTATTTTTATAATTAGTATTCTTATAATTACTATTCTAACAGCACTATTCCTTATAGGATGGTCTATGTTCAGACATGTGTCGTGTGCAACAGAGATAGTCTAGCCAATCTTATTTGTATTGACCCATCCGTTTGTTCGGACATGTGTCGTGTATAACAGAGATAGTCTAGCCAAACTTATTCGTATTGACCCATCCGTTTGTTCGGACATGTGTCGTGTATAACAGAAATGGTCTAGCCAAACTTATTCGTACTGATCCATCCGTTTGTTCAGACATGTGTCGTGTGTAACAGAGATAGTCTAGCCAAACTTATTCATATTGACCCATCCGTTTGTTCAGACATGTGTCGTGTATAACAGAGATAGTCTAGCCAAACCTATTCGTACTGACCCATCCGTTTGTTCAGACATGTGTCGTGTGTAACAGAGATAGTCTAGCCAAACTTATTCGTATTGACCCATCCGTTTGTTCGGACATGTGTCGTGTGTAACAGAGATAGTCTAGCCAATCTTATTCGTATTAACCCATCCGTTTGTTCGGACATGTGTCGTGTGTAACAGAAATAGCCTAGCCAAACTTATTCGTATTGACCCATCCGTACGAATGTGTTACAAAGTTGCGCATAAACAAACACATCCGTATTACGTACACAGGTGTAGTTAGACAAACTTAATGCCGTATACTGTATAACGGGCTTGACTAACTTCCCACCTTCAAGCTCCAGTTTTCGATCCACAATTACAACAGTTTTTAGGTTTAATTGTAAAAGTGTTTAACTGTGCAAGTTTTTTGTTGTTATTTATTGTTTACATGATTATTAATTTTTGTATTGCTTTTATTAATTTTTATTTGGGTTAATTGACAAAACTTAATGGTTCTCAGTTTGATATGTTTGTTGATGAAAATAACTAATGGTCACTGCTGCTAATGACGTAATGTGAGGAGCTTGCTCCTCCGCTACCAGTACGCGGCTGTCATTTACCTAGTTTTCATGGCAATTTTGAAATGGAGTAACAAAACGGGGGAAGAGTAGATATCTCTCTCACTTCCACCACTTAGTAGTTATCTTTCACACCAGTGCTTTCAGTGGGTCACAATCTAAGCGGCTTATCTGTTGTGGCAAAGCTCTTTATGACTAATCCAATCCTAATCCAGCTAAAGTTGGCAAATCACTCTCTGCGTATAGCTCTCTATTCATATCTCTTACTACCATGATAGATATTATGTTTTGAAATATTGAAATTAAATAAATGAAAATAACTACTGTATAAAGCTTACCCTGTTCGTGATTATCACAGTAAAAAGGCGCTTGTTGTCATGTGTGTAGTGCAGTATATTCAGTGTGATATTAAGATACACTTGTCTTAGTAGGTAGGTAACCTTTTTTGGAAAGTTATTGGACTAATATATATTTCTTGTATTGATCAGTATTTAAATGTTTTTCAAATAGTATGCTTTATAATTTGATGAATGCATAAAAATGCTGTGGGAGACAAGACAATGTATCAAGTCATCTTTGAGGGGGGAGACAAGACAATGTATCAAGTCATCTTTGAGGGGGGAGACAAGACAATGTGTCAAGTCATCTTTGAGGGGGGAGACAAGACAATGTATCAAGTCATCTTTGAGGGGGGAGGGAGGATCGTGTTCCTATGACATCAATCTTCACTTACTCAATTTACACCCATTTCACAATTATAGAGTAACGACATCCATACTAACCAAAACTAAAAAAGTGGATCAAATTAACATATAATGAATGACAGATCAAGCCAAAATAACGCCCTTATTGTCCTGAATACGTTAATCTTGTTGAATTGTTATTTTCATTCTATGTTGTTGTAATAGTTACGTACTACAACAACGTTGTTCGGGTTCGATTCCCGATAAGACCATTAATAGTGTTTGTCCTGCCGCGCCCGTGGTTCGGAAGTCAAGTTAAGACGTTGGTCCCCAGGTTAAGTGTTAGAGTGAGCTTCTTGGCTCTAACTTCGCCTGGTAAAATAAGAAGATCTAACTTTGAACTTTTGTTAATTAATTTATAATACTGCAGAAAGCCATAAACTAGAAAGTAAACAGTGAGCTACAGACTAAGCTCATCAACCACAGTTACTGGAAGAAGTTGTTAATTAATTCCACTTTTATTTTCTCTAATAATAGGATGCATTTCATTTGCCATTTTTTGGGTAATAAATCATTATTTTCATTATCAAATTCCTTAACGCTTAAGTAAAGTTTTATGTGACCCTTTAGAGCAGAGAGAATTGAAAATGTCCGTCGTTTGACCTTTACTGGTGCAGTTGGCATTTCTCAGTAACAAACATTAACCTTGTGTTTATTTTCAAGTCTTGCACAATCCTACTTTACGTTACGGTACTTTACTTTACTGACTTGGGTACAAAAGGCCTATTGGGTATTAGATGGTTCTATTGGGCCTAGTCATACCCATGAAAAACGACAACAGTTGCTAGTAACAAAGATTGTCATTTATCTTGCTCAGGTTTCAAGAGGATGGATGTGACCCGAAAAAATAGAGTGTGGGTTTATGCCTCTCTTCTTTTAAATATCAGTCGAAAATTGCTTAAATATTTTTTTAAATAAGGTTAATGAACTTGTAGCACTACAAAATAAATGTGCTATCATTGAAAATGAAAAGTAGTATTAACTTCACATGGGAATGGTAACTGTCAAAGTAAACAATGTGACATAAGTTGTCTGACAACTGATACCTTAGTAGAACTATAATATCCACTTAATTTTATTACCATAGGAAACATATAGTAAAATTACAAATAAAATTATATTAATAATACAATTTATTACAATATACCATTACAAAATTAAATGTTCCATTGTTCCTCAAGGTTACAACATTTGTGTTGTGATCCAATACCATGAGCAGTATAAGCTCTCTTTTCTGTTCCATCATTCACCACCAAAGCCACAAGACACTTATTTAAGAGGCTCTTGACCATGAGGACATTGATCCCATGAGAATAATGTTTTCGAATGCATATTTTATCGTTATTTATTGACCAAAACTGTGTATGAGGTGTAGTTTTAAACGTTATCATATTGCGCATTGGGTTTGCTTTTGATATTTTGAATACATACACCTAATTTAGAACAATAGGTAAAATAAAAACTTCAAACTAAATATTTTTAAATTCTTTTTTATAACCATAATTATGAATACACAAAGCAATTCAACGTGCAATTTCATTCTTGACCAAATTCAATTTGTTTGGAAAAATCCGTTTCAAAATAACTGTTCAGTTTACGCGTGATCGTATGTCAGGTTCGAAAATGAAATTGTTCTTATGGGATTAAACCAACATGACCGACAGCCTCTGCAAACTCTTAATCTAGTGTCAAACTCATTACATGAACTTCGCATTACATGAGAAACTTACTAAGAAATAAATATGCAGTCACAGATGAAGGAAAGAGAGACCTGTTGTCAGATTTCTTTAGTTACTTGATTGACCTTACAAAAAATTGTACATGTGCTAAGCAGCCTAATGGAAAGTCATTTACATAAGTTACAAAAGCTGCTCCTTTATTATTCATGTTTGTACCACCTTTAATATTAGCATCAGAAATCATAATAATTATTGATATGTTTTTATATTATTTTTTGGGGTATTAACTATAAATCATATGCTTTTTCATTTAAACTGGTAAGGTAAAATTTGAACTACTATGTACTATGTGCAGATATCAAGGTCTGGGCCCAGGTGGTCTGCAACATTTCAGTCTGTACCTAGGGTACGGGGGTCCAAGTCAGGCAGTTGCACTGTCCCAACTGGAACGAGAAAGGCTTGAAAGGCTAGGTTAGTATTGGTTTTGTTGTGTAAATATTCATCTGTTACAATGGCAAAAGAAAATTACTTGGCCCTTTAATCTAATTTTTAGTTTAAATTTTAACAGGCTGTAGTTTTGTACTGGATTGAGACAGAGACCTCTTGTTTGTGGCATTTTTCTTATATATTCTTTATATATTCTTTGTAATACAAAATACGGGTACATACGACATGATAAGAACGAACCCCTACAAACAATAGCTAAATCATTGCGCCGTAAAACGTCTGCCACAGCAATATATCTATTAGGACATATAAATTCTTGTCCTTCCAAAAAAAAGGGGAAAAAATTACAAACAAGCAATACACCTTGTGTTTTTTTATCGCGATTTAGAAACGAATTATTCTTTTTATTACAATCTGACTGGCACATAGTTACAAATTGGAGAGTAATTTGTCAACCTCATTCAAAAGTATTTTCAGTTTGGGAACTGGAAGTCAATATTTTTTATAAAGATCGTATTTATTATTTCAGCGCCATCTGTTTGTACTTTGGCTCAGCACCTGTCTCTTGCGACTGGCGTCCCACGAAGTTGGCGGGCAAGTTTTACTTAACTTACGAAATTCTTCTTTTTATAAATACATCACTAACGAGTTTCAAACTATCTATCAATAGTTAATGCAAGTCTTGTTGGCTCATTACGAATGTTCTTTTTTCAGGGATGGGAGAGTTAACTGGACATCATTCAGTTTGAGAAGCAGATGTTGAATGGTTGGAAAACTTTAAATATTGATTTATCTTAGTGTTGGGAGAGCAATATTTAAACAATGAGACACAAGTATTTTATACTTTATATTTACTTTAAATGTTTAATTTGGGTTTTATTGTTTTCCCCCTCCACTTATTTTGGATGCTGGCATTAAAAACCATACGATAAAAAATTGGCGACAGATTTAAAAATTAAAACAAACTTAATTTTTTACTGTATTGTAATTAATATATAATATTGTTATTTTCATGGTCATGATTACATTTTCTAAACCGCCGATAGTTAACTTTTTCTGGACTTCAGGCCAAGAAACTTTTTTCGATTCGTATAGCCAATATCAATAATTAAAAAATCTGTAGAGAACAGCCACCGTCTTAGAATTGGAGGCAAGTTTCTGTGTCAAACTCATTACATGAACTTCGCAATGTTGCGAAGTATTAAATGCGAACATTCATGACGACAGTCAACGAAGGCAGTAATCAAACAAAGAAACACACCGACAAAATGCCAATCGGTTGAGACTTAGCTTCGCTCCGTGAATTAACATAATTCTAATAACACATTCATTTTACCAGCCCGAGTATATCCTCCTCACTGAATTTGTATGTAAAGATTAATTAATCGCCATTGTTAGTTGCAAAGGTCGTAATATAAATCAGTGAGTGCTTAACCAACTAATGAATATTTAGGTACAATGTGAAAATGATTTCAATTTAAAGAACATTCAGGCTTTGTTTTGTTTATTTCGTACATTTAACGATTTTCTTGGATTTTTAAAGTGAGCTGTATACCAATAGTAAAAAAATGGAAAATTATATACAGTATTATAGTGGAAGAAAAGTCCCGTAACAGCTTAATAATTTCTGAACGATTACTGTTAAAGCTATGAAACTTGGCACACAATTACTGCCCCTATTAACCTAATTTATGAAGTAAATGTAATTTGTCTGTCATATCAGAGGGATGACCCACGAGAAGAAAATCTTGAATAAGAGTATAGGTCGAGTAATACATCAAATTAAATTAGTAGAACATAAATACACACATCCGAACTCAAAAGGTTCGCTGTTTAAAAAAAATACGCTATTTTAAAGTTGTAAATAGTTACAATGAAGGTCTTGATCTAGATTGTTTAATGATACTTTTTAGCTTAAATTGGGAAAGTTAAACTTTGTAAATGCCTACTGTACTTAAGAAATAGTGTTTTAAGGTAGTAGGTGACTCCCTCACATGGAGTTTGACAAAAACAATAAAAATAGCATTTATCAAGATATACATCATTTTAAAGGGGTTACATATGAATCCTTCAATACTACTGTACGTGTATGGGAGGACGGGTGGGGCAATACTACAGTACGTGTATGGGAGGACGGGTGGGGCAATACTACTGTACGTGTATGGGAGGGTGGGTGGGGCAATACTACTGTACGTGTATGGGAGGGCGGGTGGGGCAATACTACTGTACGTGCATGGGAGGACGGGTGGGGCAATACTACTGTACGTGTATGGGAGGACGGCTGGGGCAATACTACTGTACGTGTATGGGAGAGCGGGTGGAGCAATACTACTGTACGTGTATGGGAGGGCTGGTGGGGCAATACTACTGTACATGTATGGGAGGGCTGGTGGGGCAATACTACTGTACGTGTATGGGAGAGCGGGTGGGGCAATACTGCTGTACGTGTATGGGAGGGTGGGTGGGGCAATACTACAGTACGTGTATGGGAGGGCGGGAGGGTCAATAACAGCACTTAAAAGGTTGACCCAGAACAAAATTGTAGATGTTCAAAGATTTTCTTGGTTGCAGTAAAACATTGCATTAGTGGCCACAATTCAAGTGCACGAATAAATCAAAGATAAAATGCTGCTGTATGCATTATGCATGTCACACAATGTAAATTACGAAGTTAGTCCCATGTCCATACAAAAGTTAGTAATTTGAACTTTTACCCTAAAAATATTTGGTGAGTTAACATAACTTTTTCCATTAAAATCTTTGAACATCTGTCATTTTGTACTGGATCAAAATTTTTAAGTGCTGTTTGTGGTATTCATCTGTGCTAGACAAGCTCTTTAAAATTATGTACATCTTGACCTATGCTATACTAATAATTTTGTCGAACTCCTTGTGGACCATCATCCATTGGAAGTGAGGAGTCACTAACTACCCTAAAAACTATTTCTTGAGTCCAGTAGATATTTACAAAGTTTAACTTTCCCAACTTAATGTAAGAAAATGATACTAAACCGTCTAGAACAGGAACTTCATTGTAACCTTTTAAACGTTTAAAACAGCGTCATTTTTTAAACGGTGAAGCTTTTGTCATCAACTTTTGTCTAAATTTGTTTTCTGTTTTTAATGTCTTCTTTTTTATTTTTTGTTTCCTTAAGATCTTTTCAGACTTCTATTGTCTAGTTCATATTGTTTATACGGTAGATTCATATTGTTTATACGGTCAGATTTGTGTATTTATGTTATACTACCAAAGACCTTTAATTTGATGTATTACTCGACATATGCACTCATTTATAATGATAATATTCTGACTCCTTGTGGGCCATCCCCCTGATATGATAGAAAATGGCAGTTACTTCAAAAAGTAGATTAACATGTGAAGTAATTGTGTGCTAAGTTTCATTGCTTTATCTATACTCGTTCAGAAAATATTAAGCTGTTCCGGGACTTTTCTTCCACGCTGTATTTATTTATTAAATATGTCAATACTGTTCTTACTTTACGCGTCTCAGCCTCTGAGGACTACATGAAACATTCTATTGCGGTGGGATTTTCTTATGCGCTGAACTTCTTTCATATTTTTCACTGTGCCACTTTTTTCTTATTACAGACCACGCTGTCCCAGTCTTTTTTTCTGTAATGCTCACCATCAACTTTTGTCTAAATTTGTTTTCTGTTTTTAATGTCTTCTTTTTTATTTTTCGTTTCCTTAAGATCTTTCCAGACTTCTATTGTCTAGTTCATATTGTTTATACGGTAGTGTAAAGAAGAATTTTGTTAGTCGCACATCTTTAATTCTTTTAATATGTACATTTTTTATGTAATGATATAAATTTGAAACTTTTTCAGTCTCACCTTCCTCTTTATCTTCTTCTGTTATTTGTGATCCTGACATTTTTCCGATTGTTATATTTTCCTGCTTATATCCCCTTTTCTGTTCATTGTTAGTGTTTCCGCTGAATAAAGACATTCTGGTTTTATAACTGTATTATAATGTCTTATTTTATAATGAATTGCAGTAGGTAAATAAATATAAATTTGTTTTTACAACCTGTAAATTATTTAACAGCTAACCGAGCTTGAAAGTGATAGCAACATTAGTTTATAATATATGACATTTTTAATGTTTACATAAAACATCTTATAGAGATAGACCATAAAAGAAATGGGATTTGAAAAAAAGGTTGCTGGTAATTTTGTACTATAAATTAGGCATAGAAATCAAAGAGTTCAGGCGTTGCAACACTCGTATAATTGATAATAGTTAATGATTAATACAATATCTAAAATGTATGGAGTTGTATGATTTACAAACATCGTTCATTTTCTTCAAGCCTTTTCTGCAGCAAATTGAAATATAAATTCAATACGCTACAAGGTGATAAAATATCGTTAAAATTGTCAGATGAAAGAATATCCTATTGTGGTAAATGACTACAAGAGCACCAATCAAAAACATGAATGGAAGGAATCTTCAGTGAAATTAAATGAACCCGGACTATAAAAGGAATCGTCTGCAAAGTGACAAGGTTAAAAAGGAAAGTGTATTCACTTCAACATCCAGATAGATAACTGGTTCAGAATTTGTAGGATCGAAAAAAATAAGAAAATTAATGAAGAAAAAGTCTTTATTATTTCGGTCTGCCTAATGTAATCAGGAACTATTATTAACAACAACAAAACTCAAAAATAATTAAGAAAAATACAATAGCTAAGAGTTTTATATGTTACCAGGGGACATCCCTGCACGCTTCGCATGCCAACGCGACAATCACTGCGATCGATACACCTCGGCCTTTGGCCTTGGCATGTGACTTTTGACTACAGAAGATTATCTGTACAACGTAAAATCACAATATTAAATTTATTTACAGTATATCACTCACGGCAAGTCCATAGTTCTCGGCGTGAGGTTCGAGCATGCGCATCAATGGACTTCCCTCCTCAACGACAGTTGTACATTCATGTTAAAAAAGAAACATCTCGGACACGGTACCTAGAAAATACTTCACGTGATTTAGTTGCCAGTATTTAACAGAATAATCAAAACAGCTGATTGCACCCATGTGGCATCACAGTTTACTGCACATCCTCGTCGTGAAACCTACCGTATTTTCTAATTACCGTGTTTTCGGATAGAACAAGATCAGCTGTTTTTTTTCTTTTAAAAATACGTTTTCATTATTTAATGAGTGTTCACAATTTTCTCGTGGCGTGTAACCAAATAAGTTATTGTAAAAACACAAAATTACAGAAGAAGCACGATTGTTTTAATTATTATTGTTATTAATATATCAATTTTTATTCCAGTTCTGTAACTTTAGTTTAAATAACACAAACATCAAACTATATTAATATAGTAGCCAACCTAAATAATACTTTGAGCAGACTGTACACAATAGACTTAGGAGAAGTATGGTGAGTGATATTCACTATCTCGCTTCCACTACCTCTCCTACACGCCTAGGGCCATTACCCGATCTGTACTTTCTTTCCTACCGGTTTATTATTATAAATAACCAATGGTATTACCAAGCCTATTTCAAACATGTTCATTTCATTTGTTTTTGTTTAACAGTTGAAGATTGAACTTAGAGTATAATATTAAAAATGCATCAATAGTATAATCTCAAACATTCAAAATAAACATGTTTATTTATTTACAAAACAGCTGATATTAATTTACTAAAATTAACCCAGTGTTATCATTATAGAAAAATCTTTTAGGGGCGGTTTATACTCCTTATAATCAAGATGAAAATACTTTTGGCCTATTTAAAACATAAAAAACATAGTACAAGATTTTAGCTCTCTACCTTCATGGGAAGATGTAGAATTAGTGATGAGTGAGTGAGTGATCCAGGGCTTTGCATTTTATACAAAATAGAATAGTATTCATATAAGATTAATATTAAAAACATATATATATATATATATATATATATATATATATATATATATATATATATATATTTTATAATAATCTGGTACAGTTAGTGTTGCAAATAACACGTGTATTAAAATCTAAGATTGATTTTACTTAATTCCTCTAAAATAACACTTATTAAATGTATTAACATACGTACTGTATGAACTAAACGCATAAAGTGATTATAACAAAGTGTAATCACGATCACTATATGTGTAGAGTTAAGGTATCAAGCAACTTCAGGTTCTATCCTAACAAAAGTTGGCAGCACTAGTGAGAAGTGATGTCAGAGCCAACTCAAAGTTCCAGTAACTACTAACTAGCCTTCACCATTACCTCTGCATTCAGACAGCCAGAGATAAGTCTGTCCACGACACAGCTGAGCTGAGCGTGACTTACACTAGACACTTGCTGACTCAGCAGCCCCTAGTTGGCAGCACTAGTGAGAAGTGATGTCAGAGCCAACTCACAGTTCCAGTAACTACTAACTAGCCTTCACCATTACCTCTGCATTCAGACAGCCAGAGATAAGTCTGTCCACGACACAGCTGAGCTGAGCGTGACTTACACTAGACACTTGCTGACTCAGCAGCCCCTAGTTGGCAGCACTAGTGAGAAGTGATTTCAGAGCCAACTCACAGTTCCAGTAACTACTAACTAGCCTTCACCATTACCTCTACATTCAGACAGCCAGAGATAAGTCTGTCCACGACACAGCTGAGCTGAGCGTGACATACACTAGACACTTGCTGACTCAGCAGCCCCTAGTTGGCAGCACTAGTGAGAAGTGATGTCAGAGCTAACTCACAGTTCCAGTAATTAGCCTTCACCATTACCTCTGCATGGATTTGGCAGTTATTCAGACAGCCAGAGAGAAGTCTGTCCACGACACAGCTGAGCTTAGCGTGACATACACTAGACATCTGCTGCTTCAGCAGCCCCTAGTTGGCAGCACTAGTGAGAAGTGATGTCAGAGCTAACTCACAGTTCCAGTAATTAGCCTTCACCATTACCTCTGCATGGATTTGGCTGTTATTCAGACAGCCAGAGAGAAGTCTGTCCACGACACAGCTGAGCTGAGCGTGACATACACTAGACACTTGCTGACTCAGCAGCCCCTAGTTGGCAGCACTAGTGAGAAGTGATGTCAGAGCTAACTCACAGTTCCAGTAATTAGCCTTCACCATTACCTCTGCATGGATTTGGCAGTTATTCAGACAGCCAGAGATAAGTCTGTCCACGACACAGCTGAGCTGAGCGTGACTTACACTAGACACTTGCTGACTCAGCAGCCCCTAGTTGGCAGCACTAGTGAGAAGTGATGTCAGAGCTAACTCACAGTTCCAGTAATTAGCCTTCACCATTACCTCTGCATGGATTTGGGAGTTATTCAGACAGCCAGAGATAAGTCTGTCCACGACACAGGTGATCTGAGCGTGACATACACTAGACACTTGCTGACTCAGCAGCCCCTAGTTGGCAGCATTAGTGATAAGTGATGTCAGAGATAACTCACAGTTCCAGTAACTAGCCTTTACCATTACCTCTGCATGGATTTGGCAGTTATTCAGACAGCCAGAGAGAAGTCTGTCCACGACACAGCTGAGCTTAGCGTGACATACACTAGACACTTGCTGACTCAGCAGCCCCTAGTTGGCAAAACTAGTGAGAAGTGATGTCAGAGCTAACTCACAGTTCCAGTAACTAGCCTTTACCATTACCTCTGCATGGATTTGGCAGTTATTCAGACAGCCAGAGAGAAGTCTGTCCACGACACAGCTGAGCTTAGCGTGACATACACTAGACATCTACTGCTTCAGCAGCCCCTAGTTGGCAGCACTAGTGAGAAGTGATGTCAGAGCTAACTCACAGTTCCAGTAATTAGCCTTTACCATTACCTCTGCATGGATTTGGCTGTTATTCAGACAGCCAGAGATAAGTCTATCCACGACACAGCTGAGCTTAGCGTGACATACACTAGACACTTGCTGACTCAGCAGCCCCTAGTTGGCAAAACTAGTGAGAAGTGATGTCAGAGCTAACTCACAGTTCCAGTAACTAGCCTTTACCATTACCTCTGCATGGATTTGGCAGTTATTCAGACAGCCAGAGAGAAGTCTGTCCACGACACAGCTGAGCTTAGCGTGACATACACTAGACGTCTGCTGCTTCAGGAGCCCCTAGTTGGCAGCACTAGTGAAAAGTGATGTCAGAACCAAATAACAGTTCCAGTAACTAGCCTTTACCATTACCTCTGCATGGATTTGGCTGTTATTCAGACAGCCAGAGATAAGTCTATCCACGACACAGCTGAGCTTAGCGTGACATACACTAGACACTTGCTGACTCAGCAGCCCCTAGTTGGCAAAACTAGTGAGAAGTGATGTCAGAGCTAACTCACAGTTCCAGTAACTAGCCTTTACCATTACCTCTGCATGGATTTGGCAGTTATTCAGACAGCCAGAGATAAGTCTATCCACGACACAGCTGAGCTTAGTGTGACATACACTAGACGTCTGCTGACTCAGCAGCCCCTAGTTGGCAAAACTAGTGAGAAGTGATGTCAGAGCTAACTCACAGTTCCAGTAACTAGCCTTTACCATTACCTCTGCATGGATTTGGCAGTTATTCAGACAGCCAGAGAGAAGTCTGTCCACGACACAGCTGAGCTAAGCGTGACATACACTAGACGTCTGCTGCTTCAGGAGCCCCTAGTTGGCAGCACTAGTGAAAAGTGATGTCAGAACCAAATAACAGTTCCAGTAACTAGCCTTTACCATTACCTCTGCATGGATTTGGCTGTTATTCAGACAGCCAGAGATAAGTCTATCCACGACACAGCTGAGCTTAGCGTGACATACACTAGACACTTGCTGACTCAGCAGCCCCTAGTTGGCAAAACTAGTGAGAAGTGATGTCAGAGCTAACTCACAGTTCCAGTAACTAGCCTTTACTATTACCTCTGCATGGATTTGGCAGTTATTCAGACAGCCAGAGATAAGTCTATCCACGACACAGCTGAGCTTAGTGTGACATACACTAGACGTCTGCTGCTTCAGGAGCCCCTAGTTGGCAGCACTAGTGAAAAGTGATGTCAGAACCAAATAACAGTTCTAGTAACTAGCCTTCACATTACCTAGTTGGAGCCGAACTAGGTTTGATGAGTCAGACTTGACAAAACTGTTCCTAAGTCTAAACAGACTGTCTACACTTACAATTATTTATCGGTTAATTTTGTTTGCTTTTCTTATTGTTTGTTTGGTTTGTTATCTGAAGGGTGATACTTATACTCAATGGTGTTAAGTGCAGGCATTCGTAAGTGTTATATCTTCATCACATAACCATAACATTGAACATGACTTAAGGATCTCGCACACTAGACCGGCACGGCACTGCATGGACCTCTAACTCCAAGACACCGCACACATACATGCACTCACCGGCAAAGCCAATTTTTCCTCGACAACAAAATTTTAAAACCTTGAAACTATGGGTATTATATTAATATTATATTGTTCTCTCTCCTGTACACGAATATGAAAACCATTTTTGTGCGAAAAATAAATACTAAGACTAAATAAGTAGGAAGAAATGGATGTCATGTTCGAGTATAGTAGAGAAAACTACAGAAGATTAATGTACTATAGATATTTTTAAACTGCACTGATTTTGCTTATTTTTTAATTTTTTGGTAAACATTTGTATTTACGGTTAAAAATTGCTACGGATTCGTGATCGTGTGGTTAATATAGATCATTTTTTAAATCGTGGAAACCGGTTTAAACCAATAATAAAACTAGTTTTTAACTACCCCATAGCAATGTAAAACAAGTATAATGTAGTTAGTAACACTTGAAGACGACAGGAGTTTTATACATGTCGAAATGGTGTTTTTGTTTCTTAAAATCGTGAAATCATTAATTTACTAATCACTAATAATCCAATACCAACAAAAAACTTTCAAAAACAGCAAATTTTCATTTTTATGAGTTGAATAGACAACACAAAACTAACATAGTTTGTTTCAAAAACATTTTTTCTCTAACATACGGTAAAATTGAATTGGGTCAGTTTATTAAAACTGAACATGCTTACATATCGAGTGTCAATTTGTAAGACTTTAACATACGTTAATTATTAAATGTCCAAAAGTGTAAAATAATTACGATACAAGTGTTTACAATAAAAATCATAGTGTAGGCTGTTTACCTATTCTTTTATTCTGTAATATAACGAGACTAACCTTCATTAAATAATAGTCGTATAAATTTTGCAAAAAAAAACCAATATATATTGAGTTTGTTGTTTATTATACATTACTAAAACTCACTAGCCAATTAGGTAAGACGGTAACAATTTTAATGAACCAACTCTGCTAAAACAAACAAGATCTGCATTTTGCGTATTTATGAAGGAAATATAAAAATACTTTTTCTCCCGTAACAGGTCCTTCCTCTGTTGATCATAATAGTTGAAATTTTTGTTTGATCCCACAACTCAGGTTATGTTTGCACTAATAAAACTAATGTTGGAAGCGGCATTATACTGGAAGTTCCGAGTATTAGAAGCGCCAAGTGTTGGATGCACTGAGTGTTGTTAGCGGTGAGTGTTGAAAGCGCTGAGGCCATAAATCTTGTTGTTGGCCTAGTCAATTAAACATGAGTGACGAATGTTGCTAGCTCCCAGCTGCCAATAACAAAATTGTATGTAGGGAATACAAAAAGGCCGACCCATGTTAGTATTTTAAATACCATATTGCATTGGTTAATTTGTTACAGATCCAACGATTCAAGTGTTTTTAAAACCAACACAACATTTCGACAGGTATAAAACTTGTATAGTCTCCAGGTGCTACTTGTAAGGTACTATAGTATGGTAAGGTACTAGCGAAGTAGTACCTGAAGACAACAGAAATGTTACACCTGTCGAAATGTTGTGTTAGTTTTATAAACACTTGAAGCATTGGAAATCTCTAATAAATTTCAAATCAAAATGAGCAATTCAATGTCAAAAAATAGCTTGCAAACATACAGCATTGTTTTTTTAATATTAGATCAACGATTTAGTATTCTACATTTTAACATACTTGAGATAGACTGTATAGTTTAAAGTAGTTCAAATTAATAGTAACTATTATTTTCAACCGAATCACCAATTCAAATAATATGGTAACTGATTTTATTTAAACCAAAAATGGTACGATTTAAAACATTTTCGAATTACAGAGATAATATTTAACTAGTTTTCAATAGCTATCAAGGCCTTATTTAATATTGCACGCTTAGGAAAACACGGAATGTACAAACTGTCTGGAAAAGAAAGCCGTCCACAATATTTAAATGCCTCCATTAATTATTGTTATTGCATTTATAATTTTGGGTTGTATTTTAATGAAACAAATATTTGGATATCAGTAGCTAATAGTCAATTGCAGACAGGTAACTACAGTTGTAAACATATAAATCTCCGGTTAAGTATTATTAAGAGTGAATGTACTTTGATCCTCATTTTAAAGAGGAATTAATGTTTAAGTGGACAGCCCAATTAACTATAACTCTTATTGGCCATTCATCAAATATAATGTGTACATTTAAATGTTTATGTTAGTTAACAAATTTTTTTCTTTTTTAGGTAGAACTTAAGTAAAAACAACTTTAATAGCCGAGGATTTATGAAGAACAGAAAGAGAATTTATCTTAAAAGATGTTTGTTTTACTTCTTTTTTCAATTGATTTCCTCTAAACTCATATTTTAGGAATAACTGCAGTTTATTTTGACATACTGTATTAAATACCAAAGTGTGGGTTTTCTTACCACTTAACTATTATTATTTTTCGTAGTAAATCCTAACATTAGATTCCGTCTAACAGTTGAGTCACTTAACTTGCCAGGGCTATCAAACCCTTGCCAGGGCTGTCATACCCTTGGCAGGGCTGTCAAACCAAATTTTTATTGGTAGCTATGTTATTGTATTTTTAATAAGAAAATCCTATGAGAGAAGCTTTAATTAGATAGATCTAATTTAATTTAACTTTATTTGAATTATTTTCATTATAAATGCTTATAAATCAACATCTCTTTTCCGAAAGTTAAAGTTGGTATGATTATAAAAATCGCGACAAGCACTATGGAAAAGCTTCACTGCATTAAGAAAATTGCTTCACGTAAAAGAAAATTCCTTTTTTAAAAGTTTAGCATTTTAATTGGAATCCTAGGGAAATTAGTAAATCCTGAAGACAATTTATTTCTATAAAATTGCCCAGTGGCTCCGTCAACTTCCCTCCAGTTGGGGGTGTTGTTCTTGTTGACAGATCATGAATAATCAATAGGTCTAAAGGTCGATTGCATACATTGTAGCTTGTATATATGTATATTCACTACGAAAACTAAAATTCCACTGTATTATATCACTATTTCGTTATATTTAACGAATTTAAATAACAAAATTTAGCTAAAAAAGAACCTTGCTTCTTTGTATTAGGCAGGGTTTTGAGACAAACAATTGTTTCATAAGTAAAAATAAACTTGTAATTTTATGCCAATAAATTAGCACATAACATTCTTAACACACTAGATAAAATAAATGCGCAAGTTTTCCAATTAGTAATTCGTTGTTTTCGTTATCTTACTACACGTTAAATACAGTATAAGTAATAATTTTAATACTACTTACTATTGTAAAAAATATAATTCTCTCTCTCTCTCTCTCTCTCTCTCTCTCTCTCTCTCTCTCTCTCTCTCTCTCTCTCTCTCTCTCTCTCTCTCTCTCTCTCTCTCTCTCTCTCTCTCTCTCTCTCTCTCTCTCTCTCTCTCTCTCTCTCTCTCTCTCTCTCTCTCTCTCTTCTCTCTCTCTCTCTCTCTCTCCTCTCTCTCTCTCTCTCTCTCTCTCTCTCTCTCTCTCTCTCTCTCTCTCTCTCTCTCTCTCTCTCACTCTCTCACTCTCTCTCTCTCTCCTCTCTCTCTCCCTCTCTCTCCTCTCTCTCTCCTCTCTCTCTCTCCTCACTCTCTCCGCTCCCTCCTCCCTCCCTCCCTCCCCTGCCACCTCCCTCCTCCTCCCACCCTCCCCTCCCTCCCTCCCTCCCTCCTCCCTCCCTCCCTCCCACCTCCCTCCCCCTCCCTCCCTCCCTCA
Organism: Stictocephala bisonia; assembly: GCA_035578905.1. NCBI lineage: Eukaryota > Metazoa > Arthropoda > Insecta > Hemiptera > Membracidae > Stictocephala > Stictocephala bisonia. The sequence goes on along the minus strand of JAQJVL010001975.1, from coordinate 94,750 downwards.
CTCCCTCCCCTCCCTCCCTCCTCCCTCCCTCCCTCCCTCCCTCCCTCCCTCACCTCCCTCCCTCACCTCCCTCCCTCCTCCCTCCCTCCCTCCTCCCTCCCTCCCTCCTCCTCCCCTCCCTCCCTCCCTCCCCTCCTCCTCCCTCCTCCCTCCCTCCCTCCCTCCCTCCCTCCCCTCCCTCCCTCCTCCCTCCCCTCCTCCTCCCTCCCTCCCTCCCTCCCTCCCCCCCCCCCCCCCACCCAACTCCCTCCTCCCTCCCTCCCTCCCCCTCCCTCCGCCCTCCCTCCTCCTCCCTCATCCTCCCTCCCTCCCTCCCTCCTCCCTCCCTCCCTCCCTCCCTCCCACCATCCCTCCTCCCTCCCTCCCTCCCTCCCTCCCTCCCCTCCCTCCCCTCCCTCCCTCCTCCCTCCCTCCCTCCCTCCCTCCCTCCCTCCCTCCCTCCTCCCTCCCTCCCTCCCTTCCTGACTGTCTATCTGGCTGGCTGTCTGTCTGTCTGTCTATCTGTCTATCTGTCTGTCTGTCTGTCTGTCTGTCTGTCTGTCTGTCTGTCTGTCTGTCGGTGCGTGCGTGCGTGCTTGCGTTTGTGTTTTACTCAATCACGCAAAAACTACTGGACCAATTCAGCTGAAATTTTGAATGTACATTCTTAGGGTGTCTGGTTAACACAAAGGCCTATTTTTATTTTGAAATTTCACCAGGGCACCGCCACACAGACTATAAGAAGTATCAATACCAATTTGACAATAGTTGTTTGTACTGTAATCAGCTGTTGGAATAAACAAACAACTTACATAGTTCTGAAGTAAATATATAGTACCAAACTTAACCACAACGCACTTTTGCGCTACGTGTTTCAAGCGGGAGGACGGGTACTCTACTAGTCATCAATAATTGTTTGGTGCCACAGCTTTTTAACTACTTTTATATACCCCTCTGAACCCGACCACCTAGCCTACACACAATACTTGACGATTTTTATCGATATATAGTCAGACCATGTTAAGAATGAGCGTAGAAATACACACTAGATTGATTTCGTCGTTGACGTGTTTGATTTTAGTAAACCCGTTAGGTAACGCTAATGTTTATTAAATTGTACACCAATTTTTGAATTCTTTCTTTTTGTAATTAGCTGCAAAACGAGCTATTTTTAAGTTCCTAAACTATTGAGTGGGTCAATTTTTGTATTTATTATACATAATTTTTTATATAAAAATGTAATTATGTTTTAAGTCCTAAATCAGTTACGAAATATGTTGAGTAACCATCGAAGTAGCGTCCTGACATAATCCTATGTCTGTAACCTTACCCATAAACAAACAGGTCTAACCTCCTAGACAATCCAGGGTGTTTTTTCACATCGTCCATGTTGGTTTTAATCCAATAAGAAATATGTTATTTGCGAATTCACATTTTTTCGTCATCTATTTACCAAAAGTTGTGTATGAAGTGTCATTTAAAACGATATTATATTGCGTATTGGGTTTTCTTTTGATCTTTTGAATAATAGGTGAAAATAAAAACTTCAAACTAAATATTTGTAATATTTTTGTCAATAAAACAAATTAGGAATTTTCAAAGCAATTCCAACGCACAAATTCATTTTTGATTAAATGCAATCTGTTTGGGAAAATCCGTTTAAAAATAACTGTTTGATTTGGATACGCGTAATCGTATGTCCGGTTCGAAAATAACATATTCCTTATACGATTAAATCAACATGGCCGACAGCATTCTATAGCCTCAGCAGACTCTGAAGGTGGTACAATCGGTTTTAGGTGAGTTAATTATTTCCCAATTTTATAATCAGAATTAGTTAAAGTACCTTCTCTTGAGACAAGAAAAATATAACAACAAGATTTTTTTTAAGCACTACATTTAGAACTTGTGGCCTTTTCAAGTAGTGATTTTAGTTGATTTTAAATCAACTATAAGACAAAACCGTTCATAGTACAAATTTAATTTGTTATAACGATGTTTTTTATACATAACTGAAGGGATTAAGATGTTTAATTTTTTTAACGTAAAAATATTAAGGTAATAATTTTAAGGGTAAAAAATATCTTTTTTAACCTTTAAAATTATAAAAATTTAAAAATTTTTTTAATTAACAACACCTTAATCCCTTCAGTTATGTGTAAAAAACGTAGTTATACAAAAATTAATTTAAATTTGTACTTTCAGCTAAATTCACTACTTCACAAGGCCACAAGTTCTAATGTATTGGTTAAAAATTTTTGGTATTATTCCTGACTGAAAGGCGGGTACATGAACTAATTTTGATTATACAATTGGAAAATAATTAACTCACCAAATCCGATTGGACCACCTTAAGGTAGCCGTTTCCAAAACCGCCAAGTCCCTTCGACATCCCCATAGTAGCAATTCAATTTTACCATCAGCGGGCAAAATCATGTTTTTCTATTTCAACTGTTCGTGTTTATTATTATTATGAGTTATAGTGAACACTGTATGATTATTAAAGGCCTTTCTATTGTACCATAAGTTGATGTTATGAGATTAAAAAGTATCACATATTTAACTGTGAAAAAAGTACAAAAATAATAATTTGTTACAAAAACCAACTTATAGTCCACTAGAATGGGTCTTCGCCTATCAAGTGACACTACGATACGTTCATGATTACGGACCGAATCCTTGAAACAGAAACCCATTGTGTGGAGAGAAACTGCTCCCTTAACGCAGTCAGACTTTATGTTTTGTTCCAACATATATTAGTATGTATGTGCCAACTGAGATGTGGAGAGTTATGGCACACTAAGACCAGGGTAACAGACATATACTGTGCTTGCTGTGAGACGACGACACTCGTACATCTAACGTCGCTGGCCGCTAGCCAAGTAATATCAGGATGTCTACTGTGTATTGCGTCCACAACTTCCCTTTATAACTTCATTGTCGTAGTACCGTTTCTTTTTAATTAATTACACAGTTTTATAAACATTTCATTACAGTGATTGTTTTGATTACATTACTGAGTAATCATTAAGTTTAATGAACTTTAAAGTCGACGAGCATCATATTGAAGTTGTTCGGTACAAAACAAAAGAATACTAAATTTTCTAAATATTAAACGAGACGAACATTCTAAAATTATTTGCCGCTTATTTATAAAATAAGTTAACCAAAAATATAAACATACTAGGAAAATAATGATTGTTAAATAATTAGCTAATTTCTGTAGTTAAGGTGAATTAATAAATCATTTTATTGGTATAGTGGGATTTTTGTGTAACTTGGGTTGCAAATTAAGATTTCTGGCACGACAAAAGTATCAACCAACAATACTAAATATTAATGTAAATAAATGTTGAATGTTCCTTTAAGTATATATACTACTAGTAGGCAATTGCTTTGTGAAAATAATAAATAAGTTATAATTATAATTATAATTATAAAAACGCAACTGAATGGTTTACGCAGTTTGTTCAGTATGATACGAAAACAAATTATTGTAATAACCAACATTTGTTGGTTGAATCTATAGGTATTTCTTGTCGCCAAGGCCGTACAGGAACGTTGCGGACAAAAACTGCTGTCGTAATTTTAACGATCAATTCAACAATGTCCGGTGCAAACCTCCAGTATCTTGAATGTCTTCTGGCTGGAGACTGACTTTTCTGCTGAGGAACATTCCACAAATTCTGATTGTCACAGTTTTTATCGAGATGCCATATTCTCGACAGATGTTCAAGGTTTTTAAAAGTGCATTCGTGCAGAATTTCAATTATTGAGAGCAATGTTTTTTTATTTAAAATCTTACAGTTGAATGACTCGACTTGACATTAGCGCGCTTAGTGGCATTTGAGTGTAGTTCTGACGAGGTGTTGTCATGAGTACTGTGTCCAGAGGCGGCTCCAGGGGGGGGGCAGTAGGGGCAATTGCCCCCCCCGAAACCCCAGGAAGATTGGTTTTTTAATTAAAATTTCTAAAGTTTTTAGGTCAAAATTAAACGCAAATTTTTCTTGTTATTTCCTAAGTTTTTAGAATCCTGTCTTTTGGTAAATTTCATAGGCAAAACTGAAAATGTTTTTGATAAATATTGGTGTAAGGAGTTTGCTTATAAAACTCATGTGGCGTTGGTAGTTCCTTCGTAAATATAGTAGTCGCAATATGCATGGTAACGTACTCGTACTTATTACACGAGTGGGTGGTAGCACTGTCTAATTCCTAATCCCCCTCTCCTCTCTTCAGTCTTCACACACCTCACACTCACAGTCTCCCACTACTTCTCAAGCCAACTCAGAAATAGGCAGTTTGAGGTTAGGTGGAATATTCGCTGTGTTAAGTGTGCTGTATCGAAGTTGTTTGATGTTTTGTACTTGATGTGATCTGTTGAGTTTGTGTGCAAGCCTTCAACTTAAAATGGAGGTAAGTGTGTACATTTTAAATAGTTTCCTACATATGACCAATAAAGAATTATTTTACGCTTATTCTTGAATGAAAACACTTGTACCGGTTACCGGTAAGCCCATAAGAAAACTCGCTTTTGTAAAGTTAACTTTAGCTTACTTTGTATTAACTGAGATCTAGCTATCGATCTATGCGGTTTAAAAAACCCCTTAACATTCAGTTATAATTTATACACAATTCTTTGTAGCACCGCAGTTCGATACTCGATATGCAATTCACTAGGCCTAGGCCCCTGCAAGCCGCGTTTTCAGCAGACATCTACTGTATTGTAGTATGGGATAGTATTGGTGGCTTCCGTGGCTCGCTAAAAACTGTGTCTCAAGGGGATGGCGGAATCGAGTATCTTCTCTCTCCAAGGTCAAACAAGACAACGATTCTCTCGCTCGCCACCATCGATATGAACAATAACAACTAGATTGCGAACTTTGCTCAGCTGGCAGAGCCTTTTTCAGGTGTTGCGTTTTACAGATTGAAGGCTGCCATCGTGGCACTCTCGCCGCGTATTACCTTACCGTTAGAGCGGCCCGTTCTATTGTTGTAAGGTAGTTAGCTATTCACGTATTTTGGTTTTTACTGTTTATTAATAACGTTATTTTTTGTTGAGATAAAAAAAGAATTGGTTGGTAAGGAAATATTTTGAAAGAGCCTAATAAAAGATTAACGTCACCAACAAATTCATTGGAATTAATGTTAATATTTATTTAGTGAGGGTTCTTAAAACTTTACAAATAGAAGGAATTGTCAAAGATCAATGGCTGAAATTAGTTTCCCATTTTACTTGACTTGAGTATTATGTCAGTACCATTATAATATGTATAATATTATTAATTGCTCCATTTCGTAAACATGTTTTCGAATATAGACAATCCGAGATAAATTTAGTATCCAAATAATTTTTGAGTTCGTAATGCATTCTTTCATTATCATTTTATATTTTCGTAATTCATTCTATATTTCAATCTTATTCAATGGCAAATATTAATCTAGCCAAAATAGTTTTGCTTAGACTAACTCTTAATTTTATTTTCAGGGGAACCCTTTAAAAAAAAGGAAAGCTCAGCCAATGCCAAGATCAATTGATTCTTATTTTGCTAAGACTCCGAAAATATCAACAGTTGTAAACGTGCCTGATCAGCAATGTGCGTCAACTAGTCTAACTGTTCAAGCTGTAAATAGCTCAAGCACTGGTTTTGATGTTAGTCAAAGTGGCATTGATTCAGTTGAACAGGAACCATTGCTATCATCAGAGCCACCAGATTTAGGAGGAACCAACGGTGAGGTAAAAGAAATTTCAACGTCAACCTTGAATGATTTAAAACCTTTACCAAAACCAAATACTGATTCGACTCATGAAAATGATATTGGACACTTCATAAACTCTAACATAGTAAGTGATTTAACAAAATACAACTTACTTAAAAACCATTGGAAACCTTCAACAAATTATGCATTCCCATTCTCCGTGCACAAAGTTAACGGAAAGGAAGTTAAACGTTTCCTCGGACTACAACATTTTGAAAATCATAATTGGCTAGTTCTATCACACATAAAACAAGGGCTTTTTTGTAAATATTGCGTTCTGTTTGCTGGTGAGAAAGTCGGGCACAACAAAGGCGTAAATTTACAAAAATTTGTTAAGAAACCAGTAATCACATTTTCAAAACTTCTGGGAAAAGATGGATTCTTGACAACACATGAAAATACACAGTACCACAAAACATGTGTTCAGGCAAGTCAAGATTTTGTAAGAACGTTTGAGGCACCAGAGGCTGAAATTATCAATCAGATAAACAAACAACGTCTTGAGCAAGTTGAGGAGAACAGGGCAAGATTACGGCCCATAATTGAGACAATCCTATTTTTAGGACGGCAAAACATCCCTTTGCGAGGCCACCGTGACGATGGACTGCTAGATGATGAGGCAAGGCCTTCCAATGACGGCAATTTTAGAGAGCTTTTGAAATTTAAAGTTGCCAGTGGTGACGATAATCTAAAAATGCACTTGGCAACTGCCTCAGCAAGAGCCACTTATATTGGTAAAAATACCCAAAATGACATCATCAACTGCTGTGGCGAAGAGATTACACAAATAATAATTGAACGAGTACGTCAAGCAGGTTATTATTCTATTTTATTTGACGAGACAACTGATATTTCTCACACTGAGCAACTGTCATTTAGTATTCGCTACATTCACGATGGAGCAATACATGAAGATTTTTTGAAGTTTGTTGATGCCTATGCTGATTCATCTACGATTGGGCCTGATGATGACCCGCTAACTGAGCGCAAGCTTTCCGGCAAAGTTTTGGGGACTATTGTGTTGAATATCATGAAAGAACTTAACCTTGATCTGAATTTATGTGTCGGCATAGGAACAGATAGCTGCAGTGTGATGGCTTCAGAAGTCCTAGGTGCTGTAAAGGAAATAAGTGGCCAAGCAACAAATGCACGTAGAATACCATGCTACAATCATGCCCTTAACAATTCTTTGTCAAAATCTAGTACAGTTGTGAATGTTAGGAACGCAGTAGGTATTATGAAGTCCGTTATTTCGTTTTTCAATATGTCAGCAAAAAGAAACTTTGTTATCAAGAACATACTGGAACTGCAATTATCAGGACTTTGCGAGACAAGATGGGCTGAGAGACACGATGGTGTCCTACAATTTAAAATGTACTTTACACAAATTGTAGAGGCCCTCACTCGTATTTCAACTTGGAAAGACACGCAGACATCCTCAAAAGCGACATCTCTACTTCATGCACTATGTTCACCAGAATTCATAATTTCAACCTTCTGCTTAGTGGATATCTTCCAAGTAACACTGCCAATAAGCAGATTGCTGCAGTTGCCATCTTTGGATCTTAACCGAGCATCGAGTGCAATCCAAAACACTCTTTCTACATTGGAAAACAAGAGAAGAGACTGTGAAGAAGTTTTCTCAAAGATTTTCTCGGAAGCTAAAGAGGTGGCTGGTTTAGTCGAGATTGAAATAAAAGTACCCCGGACAGTTGGCAAGCAAACTAATAGGGCAAATTATGTCAGCTGCACCCCAGAAGATTACTATAGACGAGCAATATATATTCCATTAGTCGAAAATATTTGTGAAGACATTAAAGGAAGATTTTCGAATTCGACCTTACAATGCTTTGGCTTAAGGAACTTGTTGCCCAAGGTGCTACAGTTTGAAGAAGAACAAAGTTTCCAAACAAAGCAAGATCAATTAGAAAAGACCTTGGAGCAGTTTTCTCCGCTGTTTCATGAAGAAAAGAAAATGCTTATTCTTAAGTTCAAAGGTGAACTTGAACTTTGGGCCAACAAATGGAGACATGAGAGTGATGAAAAAATCCCAGAAAAGGTTATAGACGTGTTCAACTACTGTGACGAAGATTTTTACCCAACAATAAAATCCCTTTTAAAAATTCTTGCTACTCTACCAGTCAGTGTTGCTTCGGCCGAACGTTCGTTCTCCACTTTAAGAAGAATGAAGACGTGGCTGCGCTCGAGGATGACTGAAGTTCGTTTGACCGGACTGTGCTTGTTGCACGTGCACAAAGATGTTGAACTGGACATTGAGAAACTCATTGACAGGTTTTCAAAAGGCAAAACTAGACGACTTGATTTTGTAATTTAGACCACTATTTTAAGTTTCATACTTCAAGTTAAGTAACAAAAGGATGTAAAATAAATCAATAAAAAATTTCAATTCGTTCTTGGATTGTGTGTAGCTTCTTTCTTCCTATATCATTTTAGCTATTGGTATTATTGCTGCTTAAATCAAAATGCATCAAGATTACTTAAAAGCCTAGTTAATGTCTCATATTTCAGTTAAAATCTGGTGAAACCATTTTGTTAAAAAACGTGCTACTTAATAAAATATGCTTCAAACTCATGGGTAAAGTATCCTTAAAATACGCTAAAAACAATTAAATTTATCAAAAAATTTCTAAGCCCGGGGGAGGCCCCCCGGACCCCCCGCTTGTTGGGGGAGGGACCCCCAAACCCCCCTTGTGCTCCCCCCGACAGTATACCCTGGAGCCGCCCTTGACTGTGTCTGACATATGGCAGACAGTAATAACGTTTGAAGTAAAATTCATCTTGAAGAGGCATTTTGAATTAGTTCAAACAATAATAAAAATATACAACAATATATAAATAATGCGATAGGCTAAGAAAAAGCAACAAACAATAGGAAACAATAATGTAAAGCCCATAATCACAATATTTTTACTCAAACTCAAATTTGCAATTTAGTAGGTTATAAAACAGGTGCATTCAAAGAACTGACACTTAGCAACAATCCAAGACTTGAATGCAACTTGTGTGTTGACCCACCCGGTCATCCATACACGTACATTAGTTTTGACCATGGTTTTGACCCGCCCGTCCACCCATACACGTACAGTGGTATTGGAGCTGGCTTACATCGTCAAGCCATCGTACCTATCATTCCCAAACTCTTTGTAGTATCAGCATTTGCCGAAAGAGTGATCTGAAGTCAAGCCAGAGCATTAATTAAATAAAGAATAAAACTAACTTTAGCTTATAGATATAGATATTTATATGGCTTATATATATTAAATTGGTCGGTAGCGTAGTTGGTTCAATCCCAGCTTCATGTGTTAAAGGTTGTCAGTTCGATCCCATTCAGAGTGATAATACATTTTGAGAAGGATCAGCTGATAACCACCGGCTGTTCATTTGTCATTGGGCTATTAATTAATGACATTTTCTAAGGAATAGTCGGCCTTAGTTTGTAACAATGAAAACATTCGCTCATCTACACTCATCACACTTATTCGAAATCCATATTCGCCCATATCTTGACGATCGGCGTCTTATGAATAAATAAATAAATTATAGTAATGTTTAATTTAACTAATCTAATCATGTTTCCAGAGACCTTATACGTATTACATCCAATAGAATATAAATATTAATAAAGTAATAGTGAAAGAAAAGAAAGGAAGACATTCGAAAGTACATTTGTATCAAGGTAATGGTCATTATTTATAAGCCTGTGAAGGGTGTGGAGCTGTTTACCTGGTCAACAACTAGGAAACCATCCAACAACGCAGTTAGTAGTAGATAATATTAGTTTAGTTATCTGCAGTGTGATTACACAAGTTTGTACTCAAGGCAATATTGCTTTGGTGTATACAGGCCATTTGAGCACTCCAAAGAATTTACTGTCGGCGCAGAAATTATGCGCAACCGAGTTTGAAGATATTTCCAAGAAACTAAGAACTCTACGAATATTTCAATTATACCACTGTTTTCCCTATTTAATTGTACGTTATGACATATGAAATCGACATATGACATTATTAAATTTTACTTGGAATTTAAATAATTTCTATTCTAGTAGAGTTTATTATAAAATAGATTATAAGAATCACTACATTTACTTACTCATTTGAAAATAATGTATCTTAACAATTAATTTAAGGATTACAAAATGACTGAGTGATTAATTTTACGACTTCTAGAATCTAAGTAAACGTTGCTTCAGGGAATTAAGAATTTTTTTTCTTGAAAAGTTAACGTTCTAAAATTTATAAAACTTATAGAACACATTTCTATCAACCACGTATTAACATATAAATGTTATAATACATTGACGAGGTTTTTGGTTGTAAATGTTATGTACAGAGAAAACTCGTAAAAATTCTAATACTTTTTTGATTCAACTAGGATACAAATTATTAAAACTTATAGTAGCAATTAAAAATCGTATTTCATAACGTATAATTAAACGAGAAAAGCAATGGTATGATTACATTTGTCATATGCCTCTTAGTTTCTTAGAGAACAACCTACAAACTCAGGTGCACATAATTTCTGCGCCGACAGTAGTTCTAGATTTCACGCAACTGCCACAAGGGGTAGCAAAAACATGTCTCACTAACACAAATATGACGTGTTTCCTCCCTCTCTCTCCATCACTGTCATCTCCCCACAAATTGTACAAGTGTAGATATTTCCCTCACTTTTTGTAATCTCTAGCAATGACATTTGTATACATTATCAATATACTCGTTCAACCAAACATAGTTGTATAGATTACAACTAAAAATGTGTATATATGTAAACATTTTTTATGAAACCCCTTTATAACGGCCATTTTAAACCTATATATTGTCAGCCCTTTGTAACTAATATGTATTTTTACTTTTAAATGAAAAAATACAGTTATGTTGATAAATATAATAAGTTATGGTGATATTCTATTTACCAATTTATTTTAGAAGTTTAAGTATATCATTGTTTTACCAGGTTGTTATACATGTAACAGTCCGAAAAGATCATTATGAAACTTACATTAGATGGCCATTATTTGACCAAGATTACTTAGAATCCTATGTTAGGATACTGTTCACCTTTGTGGTCACCATATCAATGGAGAAATATATATATTCTCTTGAGGGCATCCAGAAGAAATTTCTTCGAATTTTTTGAATGCAGCTTGGCTTTCGATATGCGGAGGTTTCCTTGGAGGACATCAGCCGTCATTTTGATATTCAACTTCTGAGCACCAGCTGCAAGGTAAATGATTTACTTCTTCTCAGGAAGATTGTCTCAGCTACAGTTGATTCCTCTGACCTGCTTGGATAATAGATTTTCGCTGCTCAAGATTGTCTAGAACAAATCATCTGTTTGAGAGGAAATATCATCAAACACTGTGTTCTTACCACAGCTCAGTACCACGTCTCCATCGCCTGGGAAATAGCATACCCGATCATGTTGATTTCTTAGCCACGTCTGAGGTGACTTTTCAAAGGAAACTCTTCAAGTTCTTTGGTTAGTGAACTGTATGCCTCATTTATTAATTATATAAAATATTTTTTGTATCATCTTAATTCAAACTCTATTATCTATGTAAAACGGTGTAACCATATGAAATTAATAAATTACTACAAATTTAACTTCTGAAAAATGTTACGTCAAAAACTGTTCAGGCCAAGGTCATGTATAGTAAGTAACTGGACGTTTTATGGAACATGTGATGTGGAGTTTTGGGGAGGACATGAGACAATGATGTGGATGTAGAAACAGTGGCCTGCATGGCTCTTACCTCTGTTTAATCATATTATGCTCCACTGATGTACAATGTTTACTGGAGAAACAATCTAAACACTGAAATAATTTCTAAAGACTTGGTTGGTTAGGTCATGTATACATTTTACATTTTTAGAGAATATACATACAGCTAATACTGTTATTGGGTAAAATATGCATAAATTAGGGAACTAGGAGGTTGAATTGAACGTATGAAAATAACCTCAACATTTTGAGCTGCAGTATAATTACAGCAACAATTTCAGATTTTGAAACAGAACATATTTTAAGAAATGTTCTGTGTAAAGTGAAGGAGTCAACATCACACAAGACAAACACAATATTCTTTTGGTATACTGTTGTGTTTTGACAGTCTTTGTCGAATTTTTATTTTTAAAAACTGACCAAAAGTGTGTCTTTTACACCATTACAGGCCTTTTAAGGATCGTACAACTTTTACAGAACTTTGGGTTTTTATAAATTCTATGATATTCCTTAAAAAGGAGAGGCTGATCCTTTATACCTTACTCTACCCAATAACCATAGACTATTGGTTAATAATTAATAAATAATTATGGACAATTAATCGATATATGTGGTGAATTTATTGTGAGTGAGTGAGTGAGTGAGTGAGTGAGTGAGTGAGTGAGTGAGTGAGTGAGTGAGTGAGTGAGTGAGTGAGGGAGGGAGGGAGGGAGGGAGGGAGGGAGGGAGGGAGGGAGGGAGGGAGGGAGGGAGGGAGGGAGGGAGGGAGGGAGGGAGGGAGGGAGGGAGGGAGGGAGGGAGGGAGGGAGGGAGGGAGGGAGGGAGGGAGGGAGGGAGGGAGGGAGGGGAGGGAGGGAGGGAGGGAGGGAGGGAGGGGAGGGAGGGAGGGAGGGAGGGAGGGAGGGAGGGAGGGAGGGAGGGAGGGAGGGAGAGAGAGAGAGAGAGAGAGAGAGAGAGAGAGAGAGAGAGAGAGAGAGAGAGAGAGAGAGAGAGAGAGAGAGAGAGAGAGAGAGAGAGAGAGAGAGAGAGAGAGAGAGAGAGAGAGAGAGAGAGAGAGAGAGAACATCTATTTATCTAATAAGCAATACAATCGCAGTTATTTCACTCAATACGATCAGAATTCAGTAATTACAGCCAGTTGTATTAATTTACTTTACAGCTTATCGTAACTCCACGGTCACTCATTTCTAATTTACTACCCCAAACAAGATTTAAGTTAAATTTACAATTTGAAGTTAATAAATAATGAATTTTGTAAAAAGTACAGATTTGTTAGTTTAAGTACGATACAAATATTGATGTTGTGGGAAGCAACAAGAAAGGTTATTAACCGTCTCATACCCCGCTATTTCATAACGAACCAAGGCTAGTTACAATATCCGTCAACCAGAAATGATCCTCAAAGGTGCAATACAGCAACTGGTATTAGTCGACAACAGTGCCTCAGGCTTGCTTCGACTTAATTAATACGGGGCTACAGAGTATCCAAACAAACTGTTATTGCAGAAGCAGAACACTAAGTTTAGACTAAAAATAACCCAACCATCTCCATTTATGAATCTGTCCAATTTTATAAAATCTTCAAGTTCTTCTTATTCATTATTAATATGCCGATCGTAGAGATATGGGTGAATATAAGTGGCGAAGGAGTGTGAACGAGTGTAGTCATTGTTACTAACTAAGGCCGACTGTTCCTTAAAAAGAGCTATTTTTTATTTGTATCCCAATAGCCAGGATAACTAAGGGACATACAGCTTTACGTGGAATACGAACCACTTAGTGTTGGTCTGATTTTCAGCTAACAGACAAGCCTGAAACTCAGTTCTCTTCCCTACACAACATCCGGACACTGACTACCACTCACATGCAACTCAGACTTCTCTAGTAGTATCCACGTCGATGACAACCATTTAGCGGTCGATATTAAGAGGACTGAGTATAGATCCTATCGCCTACAACCTCCACAGCAAAATGTTGTCCCCAAGTATCTGGGTTATAGCACTATAGTCCGAATAAAATAAATTTGGTACTGGCGGAACGGCCACGCGCCACTGATCTGAAATGACAAAACTCTGAGTTTTAATTTGCTGTCAAACTTAAAATAACTAAGCAATAATTATCAAACTAACTGTATAGTATCCACAATGTTATATTCTTTAAGAAAAAAATTATGCTGAAGATTTTATTTGCACTAATTTGCTTTTTTTAGTGATATATGTGTTTAAGAACACGTTTTTATGAGTGAAATTATGCGTGAGTCGTCTTTAACCTGTCACTGTAGCGAGAATAATAATAATAAAACTATTTCTTGTAGATGGATGACAGTTTGATTCATTGTGATTAGTTTGGTATAAGATTTATTTAATAGTTCAAAAAATCTAATGAGAAATTAATGTTTTTGTAAACCCTTGCAAACTCGGAAACGACAAACGCTAGAAAAAATTTCTTTGAGCAAACATTAATTGTGTTATTTAAGTATTAGTAAAATAATATTGCAGCATTAATAAAACATACAGAAAAAAATGAACAGTTGATGAAGTAAACTCGTTCATTTTCGTTTACTCATAAATCGTTTACATCGAGGCTGTGTCGGACGCGTAAGGTATGCTCTGCTCAAGGGAAAATGTACACCGAATATTCAGCCGAAGCGTTTCGACGATACTTCCAGATAAGAAATCTTTCTCCAGTAAGTAATAAGATGAGTTAATTGACTTTGAGTTGTGTTTGTATTCAGTTCTTAATTTATGTAACATTCCTTGGTATAGTTTAATCACCAGTTTAATTTTATTAGTTATTTAGTTTTAGAGCTACTACGAGTTTTTTTAATTTAGATGTGACAATAATGTTATAGGATACAGTGTATATATAATTATCAGTGTTTAGTGCTATTTTAATATTTTTACCCTTTCAATTTTTACTATTCAAATTTTCAAATTTTATTATTATTTTATTTTATTAGTAATTGACAAGAAGGCCTTGGCCTTGAGTTTGCAATGTAAGAGGACAGAGCTGAGCCAGTGACGTACAACGCATATGGTATCACCGCCGCCTTGTCCACAATCTATATTTGAAAACTACTAAAACTTTCTTCCTAGTTTAAAAACAAATTTATTTGATATGAGAGGACAATTTTAGTGTCACTTAAATAACACAATTGAGTTAGGTTGAAAGAAATGTTGTTTAGCGTTTGTCGTTGCCGAATTTGCAAGGGTTTACAAAAAAATTAATTTCTCATTAACTTGTTTGAAAATTATTAAATGAGTCTTATACAAAACTAATAAAAATGAATCAAACTTACATCCATTCACAAAAATTAATTTTATTATTATTATTCTCACTACAGTGACAGGTTAAGGACGACCTACGCGCAATTTCACTCATAAAAACGTGTTCTTAAACACATATAACACTATAAAAAGCAAATTAGTTCAAGCAAAATATCCAGCATATTTTTGTCTTAAAGAATATAACATGGTGGATACTAAACAATTAGTTTGAAAATTATTGCTTAGTTATTTTAAGTTCATTAAAGTTTATTCGGACTTTAGAATGGTGTAGACGTAGACTGTGAGTAAAATGTATTCGTTAAGTCTACCCAACCTACTGTAAAACTGATCTAATATTTCATAAATTAGATTGTTTGGTCTAAATTAATTAGGCATACAATTAAATATATATTTAAGTGTATGCCTAATTAATTTAGACCTATATAAGATTTAATTAGATATATACAAGATTTGGATTCATTTGACTAGTAAACGTTTTGAATTTATTTTAAAAACCTTTTATCAAATTATACCTTTTCCTGTTGATTCTATAGTAACAATATTCAATTAATATGTTATAATATAAATATTAACCCCAAAAAAGAAGCTATAAAAATACACTGATAATTGTTATGGTCATATCATACATTAAAATTGCTTTCTTTACAGTCATGCTGTACATTACAATTGTTTTCACAGGTATATTGTGCGCTACAACGGTTTTTACAGTTTTAATGTACTGCAATTGTTTTTACAAGCATGTTGTGCACTAAACTTGTTTAATTACAGTTATGTACATTACAATTGTTCTTTGAATGCATGTTTTACACTACAATTGTTTTTTACAACCATATTGTACATTACAATTAATTATTTTTACATACTTTTGAGCATTACATTTTTTTTTTTTTTTTTACTGTTATATTGTACATTATAATATTGTTTTTATAGAGGGATCTTAAAGTAATAATTGAATTTTTAATGCTCGTTATTTGTTATGCTTGTTGTTTTTATAAACAAACTGATTGTTGCAGTGACTATGTACGTCAGTTATGTACAGCTGGAATAGTAGAACGTGTTGTATGTTTTTGAGCCTGCTTGTAGCACCATGGCCCTCTGAGTTAGACGGCACCCTGCGGCGTCACCAGCTGAGTGATGATCAAGTCGGCGGACAGCTGTGCCCGACCGGTTTGATGAGTAGAAGCCAGTTTTTTATTTATTTTTAGCTAGTAAGTATTCAAAGTTAATTTATTTTAAATCGAAATTCAATTCATTTTCTGTTTTATTATTTTATATAATAGATCAAAATCGATCTATTTCACTAATTATGAAGAATACATTATCTGTGAAGTAGTAAATAATATATTTCTTTCTTTCCTGCAATAAAACATTATAAACTTGTATTTTTAGCCATGTATGTATACTAATATTGTGTATACATAATAATGATATATTTATATAATTTTATTTTGATTTAAAAATGCATTGTATTCAAGAATATTACAGTGTAAACAACACGCGGTTCCATAAATAATTAGCCACATTAAGTGCGATTTCGGAAATGACCAAATGTGAGAGCGTGGAGAAATGTGAATTTGCATGCGTGCGTTTTAGCGCGATAGTTAAATTAAATTTCAACATTATTTTTATCCAGCTTTCAACACCATTTTTCAGATTTTCATACTGTTTATTACTAACATAAGTATAGTATTCAGTAGTAGCCTATAGTAAAAAAATAATCATCATTCTGAAAAAGGATCTTCTTTAAACTGCTTAATCCATTATTAGAAAGATAAAACACGTCATTTAAACAATTATTATTATTATTAGTTTTGCTTTGTTTTCAGTTTTGTTTTAAAATTTAAAAAAATCTTGTAACTTACTAATTATAAATTAATTAGTGTAAAATTACAGGTTTTACATTATTAATAATTTATTACAGTTTATTTATTAGTTTGGATGATAATTATTATTTACTATTTATAACAATTTATTTAATAATTAAAATAAGTTGTTGTTATCAATATGTTTACGTCATTAGTTGTTATTAAAATTATGTGAATAACGGAATTAATATTTATGACTATGTATAGTATGGGTGTGCGTTAACAAATTCAGTTATCTTGCATACACTGGAGTTGGAGACAACACCTTCAAATAGTATCTTAGACTACAAATAGGTATATGTAGTCTATATGGCCTTGATGGGATTAGGGCTAATTGTAAACCGTACCTTTAAACTATGGTGTATTTCAAGGCAGTAACCTTGGTCCTATTTAGTCTTGATCTATCTAGATAATATAAATAAACTGGGATGACTTAAAAGATGCATTTATTAACAGACAATACCAGAAAATGTTCGTAAAATTAAACCCTTGAAGTATTACAATCTTTGAACGAAAATGTCTAACCAAATATCAAACAGCAGAGCCTCCGCTGACAAGTCGATAGCCTTAGTTAGGCCTGGCTATAGACGTCAAGTCTTACTATAGGAGAGCTTTTCTATTTAAAACATACGGTTTGCGTTTATCATAATAATCATTAGTATATAAACCAATATATTAAACCATAAGTTGTTATTGTGGGGTTTTTGTTTAAATTATCAAGAATGACATTTAAACAGGAAAATTCGAGTGACTTCTCTGCCTATCCTCGCAATGAGAGCGAGAGAGGGAGCACTGCAGCCAGTAGGGAACCTTCCATACAGACGCCCAGTTGAGCGCTCCAAGAAATTTAGTTCTATACTTCATGCAACTGCCGCTTAAGAGTAGCAAATAGGCTAACACTACTCACTATTAAATCTCACTAACACACACAAAGTGTCCTTTTCACTTCTCTCTCCTGCCTTCCCCACTCCACACAGTATCTCTAGGAAGGAGGTTTATATACTGTATCTTACTAGGTGACCTGGCAAACGTTGTTTTGCCATATTAAATATTTCTATTGAATATTTTTGTGGTCGAATTAAAAATAGCTAACTTATTGTAGGTGTTTGGGGATGTGGTATATGACTGAAAGAGGAAAGGAGCGCTGTGAACGATGAAGATCTATACAAATAACAAAACGTCAAACATTTATTTTCATTGTACAGTACGTACTTTTATTATCTTCATCAATAACTTTTAAATTAGGCCTACATCTCTATCACCAATTATGAAAATAAAAAAATGTTGTCATTATCTTAGCGAGTGTACGATAATTTTAGAGATTCCAACTTTAAACAAAACAAACTGGATGGTTTGCCCACGAGAGAACATTCCACGTACGATTGTCCGTGTAAAAAACACGGCAAGTCCAAATCTAATATAGACCAAAGACAGACGTCGTTTGCCCTTGAGACTTAATTGATTTCATTGCGAATGCCAATCTAATTGGAAATTGAACTCGTTTGAATTCAATTGGCACTTCTGTCAGAATAATAAGGATTCGTGGTAGTAGCCTAATACATTTTCTTCTTGGAACTTGTCATTCTTGACGCTGGCTTCGACAACGTTTTTAA
The DNA here is from genome assembly GCA_035578905.1 of Stictocephala bisonia. Taxonomy (NCBI): domain Eukaryota; kingdom Metazoa; phylum Arthropoda; class Insecta; order Hemiptera; family Membracidae; genus Stictocephala; species Stictocephala bisonia. Next base: position 76,504 of record JAQJVL010001975.1, on the reverse strand, counting down.
TTTTTTTTTTTAATTTTCCCTCAACACAATAATTATTACTTATAGGGAAACTAACACTTTTTATCATAATGTTTGTAGTCTCATAACTAGGAGGTTGACTATGTTGGTCCTATTCTCCATGAGACAAATATTATACGTAGGATGAGAGCCAAAGTCTTACCATTTCCCCCTAGGAGAGTTATGATTGATGTCATATTGTAGGTAGGCCTGTTGTAATGAAACACGTTGATTTCTTGGCAAATTTTATTTTATTTATTTCTTGTGATAGCCTCAACTTTTTTGTAGCACTAGGGAACTGAAGGAAATGAAAAACAGCAATCCACATTGTTGAACATTAAGGTATTCAAAAGTTTGATAGCCTAAAAATTAAATTGGCTAGTGAAGAAGTTATAAAGTATTATCAGATTTGTTTGGGGAATATATTCGTGTTGGCTGGAAACTAGGCCAGAAATCAATTGGATTTCTGATCATTCCAGCCCCCCCCTCACTTAACATGACATAATGGAAGCCAATTCACTTATATTACCTGATTACAGAGGTCCTAAGTCATAAGCCGGCAACCCTCGAAGATCGCTGCCCGCCCTCCCTCTGGCATTACCATTACGATGTCATTAATTATTAATGTTGCTATGTTATATTTTCTACGAGTTATCAACTTTATTAATAGGCTTCCACCATTATATTAAATCTAAACTGCAATAAGTATGATTTACCTCAGCCTTTAATAAACATTAATAAAAAACACTTATGCATATAAGTCGGCATACTGAAACATGCATCCAGGCATTTTTCAAAGCATATTTTATACCTTATTTATTTTATTTTTTTTAAGTTACTAAAATCTAGTCCACTCTTACATTCATGTTTCCGAAAATACTGATTGCAATCTGTTTCCAGTGTGTTTGTGAAGTTTCCTAAACTGTTACAAACAAAAAGAAAACATTTTTAGTGACGAGAAACAGTGTATTCTGTTTTCAAAACTAAATAGAAAATAAACAAACATGTTTCCGTTTTAAGGACAAGATTTTATGTGGGAGAGGAAGTTAGAAATGAGTCATTTGACGTCAGATAATTTACGAAACTTCTTGCTACTGGAATGATAGCTTCTCATACTTTTGGAATGGTCTATTTTGGTATTTTAAATTAAATGTATTCTCTAAACTTGTAATTGAATCACCACTTGATATCTGGGCTATGTTTGTACAGCCCTGACTTGATATATGTATTAAAGTGACAGCGAATCGAATAGCAGCTGAAATGTTGGTCCTGAATTGTGTTAACTTCTTTTTAAATAATTGTTTAACCTTTTTTAAGGCTCAACCACAAAGAAATAGAGTTTGCATTCAATAATCACCTTTATCGAACCGGTTGTAATGCTTGTATGTTAAATAATAATTAATTAATTATGATCAGAGATTTGTGTACGGTAAGTGCTTGAATAAACTTATTGGTTTATTCAGGTAGATAATTTATCAATTAATTTAATTTCATCCTTCCATATTTTGACAGTAAATTTCCAACTCACACAGCTGAGGATGGAAATATTGCAGAAATAAGCACTTCTCTGCTCCTGTCGCTATGAGCGTTAATGCCGTGCTGGTCGCAAATTTTTAATGGGGTGTCGCTACTGTGTGTTTTATACTGTTGTTTTAATTCATATTAATAACACGCAATGTTTACACCGGGATAAACATAATCAGGTGTTATATATGTCAGTCAAAACACTGTGGTGGTAGAAAATCATTGGCTCTTTTAGCGGGGGAGCACAATAAATGTCATACCTAACTGATAAAATTCCCCTACTCTTAGGCTTGAAGCTTTAAATGAATAAAAGCTATCTCATCTTCTTCCTAGCTAAATGAGGACCATAAAATAAAATATAGGCTACATTCTAAATATTTGGTCGATAGCGTAGTTGGCTAAAGCCCAACCACAGTGTAATATGTTTATATTAAACTGTGGCCCAACTTCATAAGCTAAACATTCTCAGTTCGATCCTAATCAGGGCCGCTTTCCCCAAAGTTGGCTTAATTTTAGCTAGCTTAAAGTTAAGCATGAGCTTAAGCCTAGGTGCACTTCTTGGAAGCAATTAGCAAGAAGGTTTAAGTTAAGGTAAATGTATACAAGTTGGCAGGCCTGTTTTCTTTGATTTACTATTAAAATCTTTAAGTTCTAAAATAATAATAATAGTGATTTTTATTACTGTGAATTTAATAAAAAGTATTTATCATTATTTATTTATAAATAAGTTACTCATAAAGTATTGATAGTAACATTCAAGTTTGTTTTATTATTGTAACAATATATTTAACAAAATAAATATAATTAAATGCATTTTGTACAAATCAATCAATAAAATGTCTAAAGAAGGCTTCTAAAGTATGTCAATACTAAAACAACACTTGTATAGAAATGTAGAGGCAACAATTATGCATTCTACTAGGTTAATCTTCAACCGATTGCCAAGGGACAGAGATGGAAAACTCTTTTTCCAAAAACCAAAGCAACGCTCAATACAGTTCCTTGTTCTTGTTTATTTATTCTGCATTGTCTCCTACAGGTGACTGAATTTTCGCATGGGAACAATCTAAAGTCCCTATGCATTTGAGAAAGCGAGCCTTCTCATAAAACCCATTTGAAAATGATTTAACTTTCATCTTTTAGTTGTCATTTTATACGTTAGCTAAACCAGTAGAAACTTGCTTTACTAGTTGTGTATTGGACCCGACTTAATTCTGCAAGACTTAATTACATTTATAGTTCTTTTATGTTGCTAAACAATTCCAGCTCATTCCACATTTAAAAATAGTTGATTCTATTTCTTAAGTCTGTAGGCCTTCTTGTACTAGGAATAATCACATCAAAATCTCCATCGTCAATATCTTACTGAACTTCTATTTTCTTAATCCTGGAAAGATACTAAAAATTGCTATTATCAAATTAAACACACTATTTGATGTTAATTCCTAAACATATACTTTTACTAAATAACATTCTACTAGTAGGTGATTTGGATATACTGCCTAGCTTAAGTTAAGGCGTATGTTAAGCATACTCGATACACAGTTTAATTTATATCCTGACTCAAACCATAGTAAAATTTAGGGAAAATCACATCAGAGCTTAAACCATAGTACGATTTACATATCTTAAGCCATGCTGGAGAAAGCGGCCCTCAAAGTCAGAACAAATTTTGAAAGGGATCAACTGATAACCACAGCCGTTTACTTGTCATTGGGCTAAAATTAACGACACTTTCAACAGTATAGTCCACCTTAGTTTGTTACAACGACTACATTCGCTCATCTACATTCATCTCACTAACTGGAAATCCATATTCACCCCTATCTTTAGATCTGCATCTTGAGAATAAATAAATATATCGCATCGCCCCAAGCATCCATTACATTTATTTTCAAATCATGGAGATGCTTTGAAATATGAATTTAGAGATCTGTTCAAAACATATGCTGGTACGTTACTATGATTGTTATCAGGTGAAATGAGAAAAAACTTCATTTACAATGTATTTTATTATTAAAACATTAAAAAAAACAACATATATAAACAATTAATGCCTTTGGCACAAGATATTATTCTAAAAAATATCTGCTGACTACAAAATACTGGTAACAGAGGTAAAAATAACATAGAAACAAAGATCACAGGAAGAATCAACACTCCAATGAGTCTTGTCTACTTCTTCAGTTCTATAGGAAAGAGTCTAACTTCCAAACTAGTTAGAACAAACAAGGAATTATAATCATTATTGGTACTTGTCTTTTTTACTTCAATTAAAAAAGGGTTTTCAAGAAATCGAAGCAAGGTTTTAAAAGGAACTTTACACACTCAAATCGCCTTTAAGCATTTAATTTGTAATTTTTCAGTTAAATGTTGCTAACATAACATAAAACAAAGTAAAATTTGTTGCTAGATTAATAAAACACAACCTATGAATTTTTCTCAAAATCAAAACTGGTTAACAATGAATCAGTAAATGAATTTGAAAAATATGAAGTAGTTAGTCACTTATGTGACTGAAGGCCACTTGAATTTTTACTAAGTGAAAACAAATCAAACTATTTCAAATTCTAGTAAGCTAAAAAATCCAAAGTTGCTGATACTTCTAAAAATTACCTTTAAAAATGTTCTGATAAAAATATTTATGTACTATTTTATGTATAGGCCATTAAGTAATATTCAAGGCATAAATGTTTCACTAACATCAAAATAATCGTTTCTTGGAATGAAAGTATCTTCATACTTCTATAAACATTGAAGTAATGTAACATTTATGTTTCTCATGTACATATTTTTTGTAACACCTGTAATATTTAATAAGTTGAACTTTATACATAATAATACATTATTCTTCAGAATAAACCAAAAGTTTTATTTCTAGTAAAGTTATGCACCATAATAAATAAAAATAAGCTTCACTAATCTGTAGCAGTTTTCACATTTGCTCATAAAATATTTCCTATACAACAGTTTCCGTTACATTACCACTGTTTGGAAAGTATAGAACCGTAAATTCAACATTATAATACACTGTAGAGAATCCAAAATATATCAAGACATCCTTGCCTTTATAAGTTGATATACAATTTGAGCACGATGACAGTTCATATTTTTATTCACTATTGTCTATAGCTACACTTGGTCGGACAACAGTAACATGATGGTTAAACAGGTATTTCTGATTAAGTAGTCTTGGAAACATCAACATCACATAAGGCACAATATTGAAAGCTTGAAAATATTAAGCTTTTAATACCATCAAAACGTCAATAAGTACATATTAAAACAGCAATCGAACATCTTAGTAGAACACAAAATAGAACAACATTTTGACTTATAATTTTATTCAATTTATCTGTGAAATTAAAAACACATCAATATATACCACAGCCAAATAAATGAAAACTGAGGTAAAATTAACAATATTTATGGAATTAATTTTAAATTATTCAACTTTTATAAAATCATGTAACTCATCACTAATTTTAAAAGAACTGTATTTATTTGTTTAACCATATTTACATAATTGTACTTGGAAAACAGATAAGTAATGAACACAATTTAAAGGAAATATATAAAACAGGTGAAAAATATGATTAATCCTAATTTTTAAAGTACTTATTATTTTACTAATAATTTTATTAGTGAACAATAAGTAGCCTATTGGTGATTTATAGTCTTTAGAGAAAAGACTTGAATGTAACCTTTTCATAAAGCTTAAACTTACAAGATACTGGCTGTAAAAATAACCGTTTTGTTGCCAAAAAGAAATAAATCAAGAGCCACATCTAGGTGGCCAACAACATTGTTGACTTAGTAAAAATTCAACTTTCAAGTTGCGCGATAGACAATATACAAATCTACGAAAGCTGTACTTTAGTCAGCACCTAAGTTGGATGTTTTGTTCACTGTGGAGTCACTCCAACATTCACAACCAAATACTGGACAAGACTTAACTCTCAGAGGCAGTCGTTGAGTGTTCCATGATTGAAGGACTCTGTGGTGGCAATCCACTTTTGTACTGGGGCTATCAAGCAGCATTAAAATGTGTGATTTTTTAACACTGTTATTTGATAAGAAGTACATATTGCAATTTTCTATGTGATAAAAAATATTATTTATATCTTAAAAGGTTTTAAATTTCCAATTTGATTAATATTTTGGTTTGTATAGCATAACATGGTTTTATGTATAAGCAAACATATATATTTCAAAATTTCGACTAAATTTGATAATTTTTTATATTCAAATGGGAGGGTCCTTTTCAAAGTAAGGCCTCATGATCATTGGCCTTATATACATACTACTTTGGTAAAAAAAATTGAAAGAAATTTAGTTTCTTAAGAAATCTTATATGGTTCTCTTTTTTGATACAAAATACAAAAAAATCTCATTTGATATATTCATGTTATGAGTTTTCCAAAAGCCATTTTGTGACCATGGGTTGCCAAGACAGTGTGAAAAGACTGTGACATAGAATGTTAATATAACATATGAAAAGGTAGATCAGTCAGAACAATTTATAATACTTGAACATTTTTGTTACAGTTAATACTTACTATAAAAGAAATACATTATATCAGTCTTCAGGAATGATAAATGTTAACAATTACCATTAAAAGGAACATGTAAATCTTATGTACTGTACAGTTACATAAAACAGTTATCAGATCTGGTCATTGTCTGATGGTCCTGCCTCTTCTATCCTACTGAGCCTCTCTCCTTTTCCCAATGATTTGACTTTAGAGAGCAATAAGGATACACTCCTCATCTTCAAAGGATCAGGAGGGATATCAATGTTTCCCAACAGAGGATCTTCAACCGACCTCATTTCCATGTAATCTGATGAAGATTTTCTCATATCTATAGCTTCTTGTGAATGGTAATATGACACCTTCTTAAATAAGGCATCATGATAGTATTCCAGAGATGTGACAATCTGCATGAATGTCATTCTCTGGATTGGCTTCCTCTTCCAACAAGATAGCATGATGGACTTTAGAGCCTCAGAACAACCTTTGGGCACTTGAAGCTGCCGACCAGCAATGACTTCTTCCAGTACCTGGTCATTGCTAGAACCTTGGTATGGCTGTTCAGCCAGAGTCACTATTTCCCATAACACCACTCCGAAACTCCAAACATCAGAGGGACTTGTAAATACTCCGTCTCTTAAACTTTCTGGAGCCATCCATCTAATTGGAAGAAGGCCTGTGCTATTCTTTCTATAATAGTCGGTTTCATAAACGTCCCTCGTCATCCCAAAGTCACCGACTTTCACAACACAATCTTTGTTCACCATGCAATTCCTTGCTGCCAAATCTCGATGAACATACTTCTTGGCCTCCATGAAGGCCATTCCATCTCCGATTTGTAGAGCCATATTGATCATTATGGCATTAGAAGGAGGTTGAGTTTCCCTTATTGATCTAAGGTAAGTCTTTAAATCACCAAGACTCATTAGTTCCATGACCACAAATGGAGGTCGCACAGTAGAAACTACTCCCAACAAGCGAACAATGTGGTAAGCTCCAGACACTGATTTCATCACTGCTGCTTCACTCAAGAACACAAATGTGTCATATTCTGTGGCGTTATCACTCACCGTTTTAACAGCACAAGCGGTGTTACTGGATTTCAATATCCCTTCGTACACTTTTCCAAATGATCCTGAACCCAATTCAGTAACAAGTTCTATATCTTCTCTTGGGATTTCCCAATGATCCTGGATGTATTGATAGTCTGGATTTACATTTGCAACGAGAATATCAAGCCTGTGTTTCTTCTTATACACAGATGCAAAAATTGCAACAAGAATTACAATTATACAAAGGAGGATAACAAAAAATAATATATCAAATACAGAAAACTGGCCATTGGTAATTTTAAAATATGCATATTCAGTAAATGGTCCTTTTCCGGCCAGAGATATAGCACGCACTCGAACTTCATAAACTCCTGGAGCTAGTCCTACAATTGAAAATCTGCCATTATTGTAATTGTATTCTGAATATGGTAAACAGTTCATTATGTGATTTTCTGCATCTAGATGTCGATACTCAATTTCAAAAGCTACTATCAAGCCATTTGGGTTATGAGGAGTATCCCATGAAATGAACACAGTCTTATTCACAACTTCATAGTTAACAGAATTTGGTATTCTATCTGCTTCATTACTTTTTTGAGTTTTAACTATAATCATATCTGTCTTGCTGCAACGATTTTCATTAGATTTATCTTGTTCTTCAGAGTGAATTTCTCTACATGCACGGACTGTGATCAAATACTCTTTGAAATGCCATAGATTACTTATCACATATTCTGAAATATTTCCTGGAAGACTTTGGGTTGTAGCTGTTATTCTTTCATTACTTGTGGAATATTTTCTCCAAGAATTGATGTCTAAATCAGTCTTGTTTGGAGTTTTTGAATCTATATGATTAGCTATCATGCTAAGAGGGTGGTCATAAATGTAGGAATAAAAGCAAGATTCACAAGACATTGTTATATCTTTATCAGAAATTCTACTAAGTAATTCACAGTGATCAAATGTGGAACAAAGCTTTTCAAATCCATCCTTGGGTTTATGAAGATATTTCTTTGAATTTGGGCAGCAACTTTTACTAGATTCTTCCTTGCCTGGCAGATCTGACTTGAAAGTGTCAGTTTCAATAGTATTATAAGTCATTGGATGGTCACAATAATTTCTTTGCCGTATTGGTGTTATATCGTATTGTAATGGAGACCACGTAATTATGTATTCTTTCATTTTCCCATTAATATACTTAGGCTGTTCCCAATGCAAGTAAATTTCACTGCTCTTATTGGATATGGCTTCAAGTCGAGCTAATTCTGAAGGTCTAGAAGGTAAAGTGGTTTCATAATACATTGAACTTTTGGCTCCAAAACGATCTACTGTGTACATAGTGACATAAAAAGCATATTGAGTGTTAGGCTCCAAATCAGTTAGGTTGACAAGAACACCATTTTTTATGAAATTCTGGTCATGAGGATCTACTGAAACATCTTTGGTTCTCCAGCTGTAATCAGAACATTGGTCAAATTCATCAAACATAGTAATATTTCCATATTTATCTTTGATATAATAAATTACATAACGAAGAACTGTAGTATCATAATTAATTTGAATATAAGGAACTTTCATTTGAATGAGACTAGACGATTTCAAAGTAACACTGATATCAATATCAGTTGCATTGCAAGGAAACTTATCCCCATTTGAATCTTTCCCGACTTCCAAATTACTGACATTTGTATTATGATGGATTTCAGAGAGTAACTTATATATATGCTGCAAACACAATTTAGGATTGTAATGGAAGAATACCTTTCCTTTAAGAACTTTTAAATTTTGTTTACTATCCCAATCCCACAATTCTTGTAAGTTTTGGTTTTCCAAAATTAGTAATGAATAATTATCACCAAATCCTGTATCACCTGTCTTGCCATGAATCACTGTTAGATTCTTTAAGAAATTCAAGTTTACTATTGGGAAAGATCTGACTATCTTCAAGTAACTTTCTATCTCTTCTATAGAACCTAGATTTTCCTCTAATTCTTGGGCTACTACTTTGGGTTTGCCTGACTTAATGCTGATTTCCAGCGGTCCTCGAATGTGAGTGCAACCTTTGAAGGCTTGAGCGTCTCCAATGTTCTCAATGCACATTCCCGTACACCACCTTTGACACTTGCCTTGGCATGGTTCACAACCCGTCCGCGTTTTATCCAAGTCAAAACCTGGCGGACAGTTGTCTGTGCAGGTTCCATTGAACACTATGTACTTCTTCAACTCATCCGGAGCAACCAAATTGAGTCCACCAGCTGTTGCTTTTGGTGTGTCAATCGCTGTACATTCCTCCAGGGAAATGCACCTCCGGTTCAAGTACTCGTACCTGAGGAAATATACAAGAATTAAAAGAATATTGTTTATTAACATAAAAAATATAGGTGTTGATAAGTTAACAATGATTCTAAACAAGTAGAAAGGTAATGTTATTATCGGGTATTTTTAAGAATTAAGTGGACCAACCTGTATTAATTCTGTTTCCCTGGACTCAGCAAAAACATGTATCAATAGTGATGTCATTTTAACTATGGCCAAACCTTTCAAAAAGTGTTCTTCATATCGTATTTTGTTTAAAATTTTTTTCATATTAAAATTGGCCAATATTTCATTAATTTTCTCTAAACATTGATTTTCTCTTAAGAATACTTGCTGCTGAACATGCAGAATAGATTGACTGGCCGCAAAAACTAGGGAGGTTTTGAAAGTCTTATTCTACAAATGAAAATGGGTGGCCTGCCCACCTAAGGGAATGTTTGCTAAACCTAATAGATTCATTACATTTCAAATACAGTCTTTTACAACTAACAGTTTATTAAAATGAAACAATTATATTACTAATAACATGATATTACTGCTAATATTATGAAGTAATTAAAAACATCATATAACTATAAAAAATGATAGTTTTGTCAACTAAGATTAATTAATTAAAAAAAAAAACAACCTTGTCTTGGACTCATAAAAGATAAGTTTCCTTAGTTTAGTAAAAAAGGGATCTTTTTTGTTAATTCACTAACATAACCATAACTATGGTTAACCTAAATAACTAAACTTAACTAACCTAAACAAACCTAAGATAACCTAACCAAAGTAGTGGTAGTGAATTAATGGAAAAGGACAAAAAAGTATGAACATTACATTTATTTTAATTGAACTGATGCCATCAGTAACAAGTTTTTATTATTGGGAATTGGGATGCACTGGTCACACAATCGATCAAAAAGGTTTCGACTAATCAATTATTCCTGCTACAATACCTCAAAAATCTCCGATATGTGAATTGATTCAATATACTAATTGAATGACACAAATACTTTAAGAATACAGTATATGAATTATTTCACAGTAAAATCAAGTTAGTGTTATGGTGAAATGAGTATCATGTATAAATGTTTTAGTAGTTATATTCACATGTATCTCTCATATCTGAAAATATCTGTTTGACTTTCACATTAAACTTAATCATCTTTAATTCATGTGTATTTTTATTTAATAAAAATGAATGGAATTTGGATTCTTAATAAATGCAGTAAAATCTCAAAGATTCAAAATACAGTAATCCCTAATTTTCATTTATCCAAACGATTTTAAGAGAAAATAATTTGTTTAAAAGTATATTCTACAAATTACATTTTGTTTTACGCAGCTAGGTATGAACTAAACTCAGTATATCAAAATTACTACCTCTAATACTGAAATGGAAATAAAATTTAAATAACTTTAAACATTACTGTATGTTTTTATTGGGTTGGTTATTGATATGTTTAGCTCGTAGTATTACTGCTTGGATTATTGCACTGGTTGTTTTGACTGCGGGTGAGTACTTATTAAATATGTGGTCTAAATGTCATTTGAAGGTGAACAACAGGTTATTGATATGTTTAGCTCGTACTATTACTGCTTGGATTATTGCACTGGTTGTTTTGACTGCGGGTGAGTACTTATTAAATATGTGGTCTAAATGTCATTTGAAGGTGAACAACAGGTTATTGATATGTTTAGCTCGTACTATTACTGCTTGGATTATTGCACTGGTTGTTTTGACTGCGGGTGAGTACTTATTAAATAATGTGCTCTAAATGTCATTTGAAGGTGAACAAGAGGTTATTGATATGTTTAGCTCATACTTTTACTGCTTGTATCATTGCACTGGTTGTTTTGACTGCGGATGAGTACTTATTAAATAATGTGCTCTAAATGTCATTTGAAGGTGAACAACAGGTTATTGATATTTTTAACTCATACTGTTACTGCTTGGATCATTGCACTGGTTGTTTTGACTGCGAGTGAGTACTTATTAAATAATGTGCTCTAAATGTCATTTGAAGGTGAACAACAGGTTATTGATATGTTTAGCTCATACTTTTACTGCTTGTATCATTGCACTGGTTGTTTTGACTGCGGGTGAGTACTTATTAAATAATGTGCTCTAAATGTCATTTGAAGGTGAACAACAGGTTATTGATATGTTTAGCTCGTACTGTTACTGCTTGGATTATTGCACTGGTTGTTTTGACTGCGGGTGAGTACTTATTAAATATGTGGTCTAAATGTCATTTGAAGGTGAACAACAGGTTATTGATATGTTTAGGTCGTACTATTACTGCTTGTATCATTGCACTGGTCGTTTTGACTGCGAGTGAGTACTTATTAAATATGTGGTCTAAATGTCATTTGAAGGAGAACAACAGGTTATTGATATGTTTAGCTCGTACTATTACTGCTTGGATCATTGCACTGGTTGTTTTGACTGCGAGTGAGTACTTATTAAATATGTGGTCTAAATGTCATTTGAAGGTGAACAACAGGTTATTGATATGTTTAGCTCGTACTGTTACTGCTTGTATCATTGCACTGGTTGTTTTGACTGCGAGTGAGTACTTATTAAATAATGTGCTCTAAATGTCATTTGAAGGTGAACAACAGGTTATTGATATATTTAGCTCGTACTGTTACTGCTTGGATCATTGCACTGGTTGTTTTGACTGCGAGTGAGTACTTATTAAATAATGTGCTCTAAATGTCATTTGAAGGTGAACAACAGGTTATTGATATGTTTAGCTCGTACTGTTACTGCTTGGATCATTGCACTGGTTGTTTTGACTGCGAGTGAGTACTTATTAAATATGTGCTCTAAATGTCATTTGAAGGTCATATGAAGGTCATTGAAGGTCATATGTTTAGCTCGTACTGTTACTGCTTGGATCATTGCACTGGTTGTTTTGACTGCGAGTGAGTACTTATTAAATAATGTGCTCTAAATGTCATTTGAAGGTGAACAACAGGTTATTGATATGTTTAGCTCGTACTGTTACTGCTTGGATCATTGCACTGGTTGTTTTGACTGCGAGTGAGTACTTATTAAATATGTGCTCTAAATGTCATTTAAGGTCATATGAAGGTCATTGAAGGTCATATGTTTAGCTCGTACTGTTACTGCTTGGATCATTGCACTGGTTGTTTTGACTGCGAGTGAGTTCTTATTAAATAATGTGCTCTAAATATCATTTGAAGATGAACAACAGGTTATTGATATGTTTAGCTCGTACTGTTACTGCTTGGATCATTGCACTGGTTGTTTTGACTGCGAGTGAGTACTTATTAAATAATGTGCTCTACATGTCATTTGAAGGTGAACAACAGGTTATTGATATGTCTAGCTCATACTGTTACTGCTTGTATCATTGCACTGGTCGTTTTGACTGCGAGTGAGTACTTATTAAATAATGTGCTCTAAATGTCATTTGAAGGTGAAAAACAGGTTATTGATATGTTTAGCTCATACTGTTACTGCTTGGATCATTGCACTGGTTGTTTTGACTGCGAGTGAGTACTTATTAAATAATGGGCTCTAAATGTCATTTGAAGGTGAACAACAGGTTATTCAACTCACAATTTTATATATTGTTCATTGACACTGTTTTCCCTAATGTGTGGATGTTTTTTTTACTTATGGTACAATATAATTTGTAAATATCTATATGCATACTTTAATTTTAATGTAGTTTTGTTCACTACCAACTAAAAAATTGTGTCAAATACATTATAATCGTAAGACTTTTTATGCTGTTTTTATTTTGTTATTTTAGTATACAGTATTAATTTTTCATATTTCCAATTAAATACAGAACTGTATAAGTATAAGGCCTGTAAGATTATGATAGATTTTTTATGCACATGTTTTTTAATGAAAATACTCCTTTTACCAATCAATTTAGAATTTTCTTATTTCGGTTGTAACCCTTAAATTTTTACTTTAATTATGAGAAATGATCACATAAACAAGATTATACTTTTTATTTTCAGAATATTCTCCTTACTTAAAAAAAGTAATAATTATAAATAAGGATTTTACAAAGACAATTTTGTTTGATGAATCACTTACATTCCGTCAGGGCATGTTTGGACACATTCACTGTCTGCAGTTAGGACCCTGCGACAAGAATGGCAGGCTCGAGGTCCAGGGCCAGAGCAACCTCCCACACACAGAGGATGGCAATCTTGGTGGTCATGCTGGATCTAGACAACATGAAACATTGGTCAGAAGAGTAATGTGTCCTCAGGCTACCTAGCGAGAGGCAACGAGAATGACAGGCTCAAGGTCCTGGGCCATGAAACATAGAGAACATGAAACATTGGTCACAAGAGTAATGTGTCCTCAGGCTACCTAGCGAGAGGCAACAAGAAAGACAGGATCAAGGTCCTGGGCCATGAAACATAGACAATATGAAACACTGGTCACAAGAGTAATGTGTCCTCAGGCTACCTAGCGAGAGGCAACATGAAAGACAGGATCAAGGTCCTGGGCCATGAAACATAGACAATATGAAACACTGGTCACAAGAGTAATGTGTCCTCAGGCTACCTAGCGAGAGGCAACATGAAAGACAGGATCAAGGTCCTGGGCCATGAAACATAGACAATATGAAACACTGGTCACAAGAGTAATGTATCCTCAGGCTACCTAGTGAGAGGCAACAAGAAAGACAGGATCAAGGTCCAGGGCATTGAGACATAGACAACATTGGTCATAAGAGTAATGTGTCTTAGACAATATCTCAGGCAAGACTATGTATACTATACACAGACTCATAATATGTGCTTTCACAAAAAAATTAGAAACAATAGATTAGTATATAATAAATTAAATAAAAAAGCAAAGAATTAACAATATGTAAGAGGGTTAATCAATTTCCTGATTAAAAATAAAATAAGTGCACTTGAGTGTGAAGGTCTGTTATTAATAACCCGCACACATACAAGTGTATACAGCACACATACGAGTGTATATGGCACACATACGAGTGTATACAGCACACATGCGAGTGTATACAGCACACATACGAGTGTATACAGCACACATACGAGTGTATATGGCACACATACGAGTGTATAAGTAGTTTGTAGACTAAGGACAGAAATTGTAATGAACTATATTACAAAACCAAAGACTGCTCTTATAAAACATTAATATAATATTTAATTTTATGTATTAACGTTGTAGCAAACTTAAAGTTAATTATTTTAATATTGTTCCAACAATATGAGGTTTGACAGTTATATTTACTCTTGTTGACTGCTGTTAGAAGACATATGTGTATGGCTTCTATCTAATGGAACAACTCTTATTATTGACAATTAAACCCAAACATGGAAATGTTTTGACTTTTAAATTTCTATACATTCAGGTACCAAGAAATTTGATTTTTTCGTATCCACATCCTGGATTGTTCTTTACTCTAAATTTATGCTTTCTTAATAATGACAGTGTTGCATACTTGTTTGTAGTTAGTATTTTATTATAAACAACTGTACTGAGACAGTAATGTTCCACTTTAATGTTGAAGTCCAGAACCATGCTGACTCGAGAACTAAAGTGCTGATATTCTGACTTTACTCAACAAATGAAAGGAATCATGACAGTTCATATTTTGGAGTGTTGTGATCAGCATATTTTTTGGTCACCCTGTTTTTTATAACTAAGCAAAATATCATTAAGAGTGGTAGTTGGCTGGATGTAACTTAGTCTAATAATGAAATAGATTGAACATTTAAAATAGCTTTAAGACATTAGTGTTCCCACAATAGCTCTAGACAAGTTTCAGCCCCAATTTGAAATATATGTTGACAGCAACAGCTAAAATGGTGTTACAAGAATGTAAAAATGCTAACAGAGAGAGAGTCTGCTAGAACAGGGCAGTGAGTGAGCTTGGACTTAAATGACATTTTGTGTTGCTGGGATTTTTCTACTCAGTTTTACAATTTACAATGATTACAGTATAATCTAGTATATATTTAAAAGTGGATATTATTTGTCATATATCACATATAGACTAATGCTTGAAAATATAAATTAAAGTATAAGTTAACAAATTCTGTCGGATGGCAAAGAATCAAAATGTCGATTAAGTTAACCCGTTGGATAAAAAGTTACACATTCCTGAAGTGTGCTTTTGATCTGGGGGGTAAAATCCATACCTAACTTTTTACCCCCAAAAAAGTTTCGAAAAAATATTTTATACATTGGAATCTTGATCAAATATGCAAAAATATTTTTTTTAACGTGTTATAACGTTTAAACGCTTAGAAATGAACTCTTATTATAAAAATATGTTAAGTAAAAAATTAAATTTATTTGAAAGATAAAAATGTGTTATCAATTATAACTTCTTCATAGGTATTTTATGACACTTTGATAGCTTTGACTTTTAAAAATAATCTCTTATATCCATATAGGCCCTACATACAATTTGTAACAGCTGTACATTTTTTAGTAATATGTTTATTTTAATATATAGTTTTAATAAATTGTATAACTACTTTCATATTTATTCATGCGTAAGGATACGACTGTTGAAAACTCTTACAACATTTATGAAAAATTTGTTCATTAACTTGGAATGTTTAAATGATTTTATATCAATTGCTAATCATTCACAGATTAAATTATAGGTCATGACTTTATGCGATGTTTCCACACGAAGAAACTACATTTTATGAAACAATCATGAAACATGTCTTTTTAACAGTTTAAGATATATTTAAAAACTACCCTTTATGATTTAATTAAAAAAGGACAGCCTGACATGGTTTGTTTACACATTACTTATGGATCAGAATCCATCTACAATTTGTAGTATACTTTATGGTTTGGTTTCTAAAGTTTAAATTCTTAAAAAATACAGCGTGTGAACAAATTATGTATTTTCTAAACCTTTATTCATTATAATCTAACTGTACTACCAAATTTTCCTTGAAACAATGGACAAGTTTTTAAAATAGTAACTGCTCCTACAAATGGTATAAAATTGCATCAGATACCATTTGTAGAGCATTTTAAGTTAAATGACAATGAATTTCCTTGAACTCTTGTACTCTGAAATGTTTTATGTCCCTTCTAATAAAAATTGCCTACGAAAAAGTTGTCCTCACTAACAATGAAAAGTTGATTTTAATAATACAAAATAGAGCAAAATCTGACTTTATAATATAATTATTTGTCTATGATTAAATTTTTTTAATCCTACATATACTTCATATTATTTTACTTATTTTTCAAAAGTTGAAGTATTGTCACAAAAATCAAATTTATTTCAAAATTATGAGATTTCTATTTAAAATTATTCATCATACACAATATAATATGTTAATAGCATCTCATTAAAGACAATTTATAGTATATATTAAATAGTATACAACATAAATACTTTCGTACTGATTAAACAATTAGTCTCTATCAGCTGGTGTTTATTATTGTAATATTTATCTTGTAAATAAGGTTAGTAGCACGGTAACTAGAATAATACGGTAGGGTTCACGTGCATGATGCGCAGTAAATCTTGGTGTCAATGACGACACACAGACATATCAGCTGGTTCATTGGTTAAACTGAATGTAGTAATAATCAGTAACTGCTCTTCCTAAATCACTGTTTTCATTAACCACAAACATAATACCCGTTATTAACTATTATTAATGTTATACAAATACTTTCAATGATAATATTATTAATGAGTATATTACATTGATGTTTGTTTAACGGTTGGTTAATATTAAAAGGTGGCTCCATCGGTTTGTCCAATTAATCCAATTAAAATATGGTCGTTTAGTTTTTATTTGGAAATGTATCAATAAATAACAACTGTCAAGTATTGAAACAGCTGTTTATAATGAGCCTAATAAATATAATTTAGTCTTGAATTATTACAGTTATAGCTTTTTTTTTAAATAAAAAAACAGTTCTTTTGTCTGAAAATATTCTATTTTTATTTAATTTGGCCAAATTTCAGTAATAATAATATAAAATAGTATTATTATAAGTACTTTTAGTGTTTTAGTAATAGTTATTAGCATAACTGGTTAAAGTCTAGTCGTGAACGGAAACAGTGATTTAAGAAAAGCAGTTACTGCTTATTACTACATTCAGTTTAACCGATAAACCCGCTGATATGTCTGTGTGACGTCATTGACACCAAGATTTACTGCGCACCATGCGCGTGAACCCTACCGTGGTTAGTAGCAACACTGCTGCACACACATACTAAAAGCCGGTTTTCACATAGAGTACCGTGCTATTTGCTATTACTGTGCTCCTATCGTGCTCCTGTCGTTCTTCAGTCTTCCCTCACTTACCACAGAATTTCTGCTACATGCAGCCACAATTACTATATCTAGCTCAAAATGTTACATGTAGGCTAACGTGCTACATATAACACTCGTTCTTTTGTTGTTTTGCTACATATAGTATTTGCTTTATAGCATGTTTTGCTATATAGCACGTTTTGTTATATAGTGTTAACGCGGCTTTAGAATATAGAACTCTCTCTACTCTGTCACCGAAATGGATCAGGACGTTACGGATGTTGTTATTGCTTGTTTATTCAACAGTTGAAAAATAAATAAATTAGAAGAAACGGGCGAAACGTTATTGGGTCGCCCTCTGTATCGTACTAGATAAGAGGAAGGGGAGTTTCACACACCTTTGAGCCGGCTAAGAGATGACTCTGAAAAGTTCCATAAATATTTCAGGATGAGTTATCCGATGCTCGAAAATCTGCCTTACATGTCCGATGCGGCGATATGTAAGGCATTTTCACCTGACCTACCGTGCGTTTGCGTGCTCAGACTGCCTACCGACTACCTACCGGTCATTGTCGCCGATCGCCCCACCGAGCGATCGAAAACTGCAAGTCATGTGAAAATCGCAAACTGCTTTCCCATACAAAATAAATGGATTAGACCATATTTCGATTCCACATGACTCGACACGGTATCGTCGAGAAAAATATCACATAGGGTTGGAGCACGGTACCCTATGTGAAAACCAACCTTAATTGTTCAATCAGTACATGTAATGTAATTGGTTTTAAGTGTTAATTTTACCAAAAATATACCAACTATTTTACTTTTACCATAACTTATTATGTTTGAAAAAAGTTTTCCTAAACATTTACCACAGTTCTGTTATCTAAAGTCGAATGTTTAAGTTTACACAAATATTACCAGATTAAATTGCTTCATATATTTTATTTATACCACTTATTGTAGTCTGGATAGTTCTTTGTTAAAAAATAATCACTGCTTAAATACGTGAATTTTTAGTGTTGAAATAATATTCTCAATCCTGAATTATTCAATAAATTCAGATTTATTAAAAACATTTTGATCATTTTTTGTTTAGAACTCATTGTTTTATTGATTTTTGTTATTTCTAGCTTATAAATGCTCATCTTCAATAAGTTGTGAAGCGCACAGTTTGTTACTTGACCCAACTCCTATCAAACTCCCTGAAAGCCTCCATTTACTGAGTCGATAACCCATACCTTGAAATATGGACAAAGGGCATATTGAACATACAATATCCTTGTGGGGTGTGGTTAAATACCAATTTTTAAAAATGTACTGAAAGTAACAAAATCTGGAAAAGAGTAAATAATAACTTAAATTTAGGCCACTACTAATAAATCTGAAGTGTAAAATCAAATGTTAGAGGGACTGTTTTAAAAACATTATTTATGAAAATACATAATAAACAGTTACTGACTTTACTATCATTAGACTATAACAGTGGTTAGAAAATAAGTTGTAACAGCTTTGTTTTGTGTTATCTTCTAATTTCACCAGTTAAATTATTAAGTGGCACGATAAAATTGTGTTTCATTTGCATTCCACAGTCTTACTTACGTACGTTACCTGATTATATACGTAAGCTTGTTCCAAATCCACTGGCGTTCTAATAAGCTTATAATACATGCTTTCAAATGATTTTTTTGGAATTATAAAACTTTTTTGACAGAATATTATTTTATAACACACATATAATGATTTATAAAATTAGCAAAAGACATACACAATGAATGCAATCGAATATAAGGAAGAGGGTCATAAAGTCTATTAGCAAAGTGCATCAAAATAAATTGTAACTGAAGATTTTTCAATTTTAACAATGAAAGTATTTTTAACCAATGTGTTTTTTTCATTGTATACAAATATATAGAAAGTATAGTAGGTGAAATGTCTGGATTGAGGAAAAAATAAAAACTCAGCCCTAATTAACCAGTAGTTCACAATTTTTATTCTAAATAATAATGTTCATTCGAGTTAAATTATTTTCCATATAATATTGATATCGTATTTCCTGTGCGTTTATTTTCATTTCTAAAATGTAACTTACAAGTAACCTTTTTATGATCACTTTCTTACATGCCCGTTGTCTCAAGAATGAACAAAACCTGTCTCCTTAAAAAATGATAACTTGTTAACATTTGTATCAATATTTGCACTAAAATATAATATGTACTGTATGATACCATAGGAACAATCCAAGGAAAAGATTACCAACATAATCTATTGAAAAAAATCAAAAACCCAGACTCTATGAGGGTTACTTTTATTGTTCATCAAACCTACTGTATATTATTTTGCAAGGTACATTAAAATATCCAATATCTATAAATAATTTAATTATATTTCGTAACCCAAAAAAATTAAAAACTCATTAATGATTTAAAATAATTTAAACATCTCAAAAGATGAAAAATTAAAGAAAAAACTGTTTAAAGCTGCGAGCATTGCATATAGCTTTGTTGCCAAGGTTAATAAAACCCTTCATGGCTTCCTGCTCTTATCACAGAGAATCCCTCTTAAAAACATATGAAATACAAATACTTAAGTCAAAAAGGAAAGTAAAAAAATGACTGGCAAACAACGCAGTATTATGTTAGTAAAAATTATTGGAAATACCACCAGCTGCATTCCTGACAAGCTGCTTCTACATAAACTACTTAGGCGAGGAACCGAATTGAAAGCAAAACTAACAATACAAAGATGACAGAGGCTTACACTGAGTAGTTTAATCTTTTGTGAATCGAAAATGTTTTGTGAGCATCAAGAGTTGACGAATCCCATTTGGTCAAAGGTTTTGAAAATTTTAGTCAAAGAGCCTTTCGAGTTACAAATTCTAATACAGTTGTGATGAGCACACACCCCTCCAACCCAATAGTGGTGACCCACCCATCCTCCCCAACACGTACAGTGGTAATAATTATGTATCCTTTAATATTTAAAACCCAGTAAATAAGTAACTGTTTTCTTTGTTTACAAAAGATGTCACACTCACAATTGTAAAGTGTTTACAGATTCAGGATGAAAGTGTCCTTGAATTATTTTGAATGCACCAGAACGGTCATCAGAGCCTTGATCCGGCACTCGCCAGTAGTTTGCAGGCCAGAGGTAACTCTTTGGTGCTACATCATCCCGATTGTCGTAATGAAGAGCAAAGGTGTTACACTACGATAGACAAATAAATATATCAGGATAGATAGACAGGAATTCAAGGTAAACTAGAAACATTTTAGATATAACTGAATTGACTTATATCCACCTGGCACTCGGATCTGCTCCAGCAAAGTCCTTGGGGGCAATTGGCCAGACATCCTGGGCAGTCGCGAGGACTTTTGTTCTTGGCTACATAGTTCTTCAAGGGGTCCCACTTTGCGATCAAATCCCATTTAATTGTGTTGACATAACACAGAACTGCAACAAATTGTCAGGTTAACAATTTTATGTCAAAACAAAAGGAGAGATACAGTTAGATTAGTAACTTGTATGAAACAATGAATGATGGAGTAAGAAATATATCAAAACTTAAATACATTTAAAGCGTAATCAATGTGGGTAAGCTCCTCGTATAAACCGTAGAAATGATTTGTTTGGGAATCATAATCAAACTTTGAAACAATCGTATCTAACTTCGTCAATGTGAACAACAACTTACTGGTGTACCAAAGTTTTAGAAACAGAAGGATCATTTGCAGACACCGATGTTGTTTGACGAGATTGTTGTTTTATTACTTCATGAGTACGGATTAAGCCAAAGTCTGAAATTTAAATACCAAAAGTCTGGTAGTGTTAAAACTACCAAAATGATTGTAATGATACTTTTCAATTACGTATTTGTCACTATACCAACAATTAGGCATCTTTTACTAGTTTTTTGGCATTACCATTGCATGACTCACGTAAGACGTCTTAAAATGTTCAAATGTTAGCCTACCTTGAGTTATACAGTATCTCATTTTGAAGTACAAAATTACAATACTGAGGTACAAGTAAACGTCACACAACACAAATTTATTACAATATAAGCACAAAATGCACAAATAAATTTGTGTTGTGTGACGTTTACTTGTACTGTATATGTACCAACACGTATTATGCTAATTAAAAAACTATTTAATACTGAGGTGAAAAAGAAGAACGCAATCAGGAAACAGCATCTTGACAATTTTAAAATCATAAAAAATAACGATTATTCAGGACGAGGACGGATATATTTACAGTCATACGTTAACTGACATGCATTTTTTAAACCAAAGATTTACTTTAAAAATCGGTTATTCACTAAGTCTGCTTTGTACACATATCTTTTCTATTACTTAAAACCAAGGAAATAAAAATAAAAAAAACTAACAATACTTAGGCTTGTGGCAATAGATAATCTCGAATTTGGTTGGTTAATTTATAGCTCTAAATAATAAATATCCTCGTTCTTCATTTTCTGACTCAGGGATCCTCCTTTTAACTTTGGAATTAATTGCACTTTTGTATTCTAAATACAAAGACCTTAAAAATAAGGTGTTACTTGAAGTAGACTATACCATGGTTAAGAAAAATACGAGAATATGTGTAAATGATTAATGTAGTAATAAATACAAAATATATTCCTGACATTATCTCAACTACAGAGTTGAGATATTTCCTTGAGCAGAGTATACCTTACGCGTCCGACACAGCCTCGATGTAAACGAATTATGAGTTACTTCATCGACTCTTCATTATTTCTCTGCTTGTTTTATTAGTGCCACAGTATTATTTTAGTAATATATAAATAACACAGTTAATGTTTGCTCAAAGAAATGTTGTCTAGCGTTTGTCATTTCCGAGTTTGCAAGGGGTTAAACAAATTATCTATCATTAACTTTTTTTAATTATTAAACGAGTCTTATACCAATCTAACAAAAATGAATCAAAATGTCATCCGTCCACAAGAAATTAATTATTATTATTATTCTCGTTACAGTGACAGGCTAAAGACTACTCACGCGCAACTTCACTCATAAAAACGTGTTATTAAACACAAATATTACGATAAAAAGCAAATTAGTTCAAGTATGGTGGACACTATAAAATTAGTTTGACAGCAAATTAAAACTCAAAGTTTTACCATTTCAGACCAGTGGAGCGAGGTCGTTCCGCCAGTACCAAAGTTATTTTATTCGGACTATAGAGCATCTATCTACCTATACAATGAATGGCATAATTGAAAAAGCTTTAAATGTAAATTGTAGGAAAAAGGGAGGAAGGGACTTTATAAACTCTGTGCAGTTGCATATTATTTATAATGAACATTTGTATATTATAAATAATATGCAACATTTAATTTTTTTTCATCTATCTTACAATCTTACCTTACGATGGTAAAAGCGAAATACTATTGGCAAATGAACACAAAACCTTAAAACAACTAATATAATCAATGAATAATTGTCAAAACGAGTTACTTAAAAAGGCATTAGTCTGTTGTATCCAACAGACTGAAAGAGGAATTTGCATATCGGCTGATAAAGAACCCACGTACCTTCTTTACAGAAATGCGATACTTGAATAAATTAAATATTCCTAAGCTTTCCAGTGCTCTTTTTGAAAGATTAGATCTGAAAAGGGGAAAACCTGAGTAGGGCCGTTGTAATTAAACACCCGGTGTCCAAAGCCTAAATCCTAAAGCCGGAGGAGGCTTGGTTAGGTGATGTCACGGCAGCGAGCAATATACTCTAACTCCATAGCAATGTCAAAGTACAGTATGTTGCGCGGGTTTTTTTTCTCTCTGTCGAGGTTTTTTTAAAGATTGTGACGTAAAACAAAACAGGTAGAGTTATTTATCTGTGCTATCACGCTGCAAAGTTGAAAAACATCAAAATTTGACTTTTGAATTTCACTTCAAACAATTACATTTTATTTAATATGCATTATTTAATCAATAGTCCATGTCCTTTCTCCAAGAATACGGGAATAGATCTAGCCTTAAATAAAACATGTAAATAATAGACTTGATATGATAAAGTATTATGATTCTTTGATCTAATACTGTTTTTACATTCATTTATTTGTATATTCGAGTATAAGGTTGAGAAGACAAATACTTATAACTAAACCATATATCGGTAACTGTTGATTAAAAATAAGAATTAATGGCATATACGAGTATTTACAGTTTGAATTAATGGCATATACTAGTAGTTACCGTTCGAATTAATGGCATATACGAGTATTTACCGTTTGAATTAATGGCATATACGAGTAATTACCATTTGAATTAATGGCATATACGAGTATTTACCGTTTGAATTACTGGCATATACGAGTATTTACCGTTTGAATTAATGGCATATACGAGTAATTACCATTTGAATTAATGGCATATACGAGTATTTACCGTTTGAATTAATGGCATATACGAGTATTTACCGTTTGAATTAGTGGCATACAGGAGTATTTACCATTTGAATTAATGGCATATACGAGTATTTACAGTTTGAATTAATGGCATATACTAGTAGTTACCGTTCGAATTAATGGCATATACGAGTATTTACCGTTTGAATTAATGGCATATACGAGTATTTACCGTTTGAATTAATGGCATATACGAGTATTTACCGTTTGAATTAATGGCATATACGAGTATTTACCGTTTGAATTAGTGGCATACAGGAGTATTTACCGTTTGAATTAATGGCATATACGAGTATTTACCATTTGAATTAATGGCATATACGAGTATTTACCGTTTGAATTAATGGCATATACGAGTATTTACCGTTTGAATTAATGGCATACAGGAGTATTTACCGTTTGAATTAATGGCATATACGAGTATTTACCGTTTGAATTAATGGCATATACGAGTATTTACCGTTTGAATTAGTAGCATACAGGAGTATTTACCGTTTGAATTAATGGCATATACGAGTATTTACCGTTTGAATTAATGGCATACACTAGTATTTACCGTTTGAATTAATGGCATATACGAGTATTTACCGTTTGAATTAATGGCATATACGAGTATTTACTTTTTGAATTAATTGCATATACGAGTATTTACTTTTTGAATTTATAGCAATTTGTAACATGTCCTTAATGAATTATGGGCTAAAGTTTCCAATCCTTTCGATATTTAAGTTTTGACTTTTGAATGTTTATTTCTTTCTTAATAGCAACTATTTCCTCCTAGCATTTGAATTATACATTTGATTATACAGTACAAGTAAACGTCACACAACACAAATTTATTACAATATAAGCACAAAATGCACAAATAAATTTGTGTTGTGTGACGTTTACTTGTACTGTATATGTACCAACACGTATTATGCTAATTAAAAAACTATTTGATTATATAAAAAAAAGATATTACACAGCACTTAACATATTGTTTGACCATGCAACGACAAACTGTATGCAAAGAGTAGTTTCAGTGTATACAAAGTTAATGATAGTAATAAGTAATGGATAACTTTAGCTTTTGTTAAAAATGATAATATCGAGTAATGTGTTAAAGATAAATAATATGTAAAATAATTTTGAACAAGTATGTTAAGTGTTTTAGCGGCATTTTCCGTTGTATTAATTAAGACTATTTCAGTTGACGAGTTAATAAAATTTGTAGGCTAATAATTGTTAAAATACGAATTTTCAATTAAAAATGAGTAAAACAAACAAACAAAACTGTAGTTTCAATGGATTTTAGATACCCTCTTTTCTGCCAGGGTTAACAATTTATAGTTTCGAATGTAATGAATATTATATTAACAATAATTATTATTGTTTAAATTATTAAATAATTTAATATTGGTTTTTAGATTAACATTTTAAATAAACGTGTTGGATGCAAGGTAAACGGGCTGAGCATCCAACAATAACACTTCAAGTTTAATCAAGAGACGGTTATCTCAAACAATATTACCTGAAGAGGATAAGTCAATTAATCTTATAATTCATGGTAATTATTACAAGTTATATCATTTTATTAATAGTAAGATGGTTAGAAACTATAAGATAGCAATTTGGATTAATTAGCATCGCATTTTACAGATATAAATAAAATTTTTTTAAGATTCAGTTTCAAATAGTTCAGCGGACGTTCAGTCAGTTACGATTCAAGTCTTTGGATATATGAGGAATTAATAGGCTTTTTTTAATGACAAAATATTAATAAATGAAGTTAAACATATATTTTCTCACATTTCAGGCATGTTATTTAAAAATCTAAATTTAGAAGAAAGCAATAAGTGAAAAACGTATATTACTTGTGAAAAACTGTTGCTATTAAAATTAAAGCTAGGTTTACACAAGCATGTAGCAGTGGCGCCACTAAATCTCGCCACTAGAGGTTAACACACAAAAGTTATTTTCTAGCCATGCCACTGTTAATGACGTAGTTTTATATGGATCTGATTTGTTGCTGCTGATTGTAGTTCTTGTGTAATTACTTTTAAAACGTCTGATTATATTGAAAGTATTCGGACTGTGTTAGGAACAGTAGTTGATGAGGTCAGTGAACAGTTATTGATGTGGTTAGTGAACAGTAGTTGATGTGGTTAGCGAAGAGTTATTGATGTGGTTAATGAACTGTAGTTGATGTGGTCAGTGAACAGTCATTGATGTGGTTAATGAACAGTAGTTGATGTGGTCAGTGAACAGTCATTGATGTGGTTAGTGAACAGTCATTGATGTGGTTAGTGAACTGTCATTGATGTGGTTAGTGAACAGTAGTTGATGTGGTCAGTGAACAGTCATTGATGTGGTTAGTGAACAGTCATTGATGTGGTTAGTGAACTGTCATTGATGTGGTTAGTGAACAGTAGTTGATGTGGTCAGTGAACAGTCATTGATGTGGTTAGTGAACAGTAGTTGATGTGGTTAGCGAAGAGTTATTGATGTGGTTAATGAACTGTAGTTGATGTGGTCAGTGAAGAGTTATTGATGTGGTTAATGAACAGTAGTTGATGTGGTCAGTGAACAGTCATTGATGTGGTTAATGAACAGTAGTTGATGTGGTCAGTGAACAGTCATTGATGTGGTTAGTGAACAGTCATTGATGTGGTTAGTGAACTGTCATTGATGTGGTTAGTGAACAGTAGTTGATGTGGTCAGTGAACAGTCATTGATGTGGTTAATGAACAGTAGTTGATGTGGTCAGTGAACAGTCATTGATGTGGTTAGTGAACAGTAGTTGATGTGGTCAGTGAACAGTCATTGATGTGGTTAGTGAACAGTCATTGATGTGGTTAGTGAACAGTCATTGATGTGGTTAGTGAACAGTCATTGATGTGGTTAGTGAACTGTCATTGATGTGGTTAATGAACTGTAGTTGATGTGGTCAGTGAACTGTCATTGATGTGGTTAGTGAACAGTAGTTGATGTGGTCAGTGAAGAGTTATTAGAAGAAGCATGTGACATTGTGAGGCGGATACCAAGGTCCTGTTGGGAAAGGAAATGGATAACTAGAAGGATGCATTTAAGTGCTTCAAAATTGTTAGAGGAACTTGCTATTGAAGATAAGAAAGCTTCAAAATTCATCTGAGAATGTCAGAAAAAAAGTTGGAGGAGTTACTAAAACATATTTCACCTTTAATTCAAAAGTCAAATACAAAGATGAGTTCACATTTACCAGATAGACTTTATAATCCTATAAGCAGGAACACATTTCATACAATTTGAAAAATCTGTCATTTTCGGCCGGCTTCCACCTCTCTTCCTTGTACCTAACTTTTTCTTAACCTCTCGCTTTGATATTTTGATCCCTAACTCTGTGTATCCTTTCTGACTACTATCAATGAATACACATTTATTCTATCTATAGATATGTTTTCATTTCTATCATCGCCTTCATCATTAATTGGCTCCTCCATCACTTGCCCATCTTCTATTTCTGCCGTGATACCGTAACAAACACAAAATATACCTATCTAGCATGTCTGTCACTAGCACTGGCGAACTGGTTTACATGAGCCACATCAAGTGACCCCACAGATGGAGCGTTCTCCGCTACTGACGCCACTAATATATGTAGGAAAGGAACACATATTAGTGGCGTCAGTGGCGTCACACCCGGTGGCACGCCACTAATATGTGTAGGAAAGGAACACATATTAGTGGCGTCACACCCGGTGGCACGCCACTAATATATGTAGGAAATGAACACATATTAGTGGCGTCACACCCGGTGGAACGCCACTGCACCTCTCCACTAAAAGTGGTGCTATATTTAAAGTTTACACGGTAAATTTTTTGCACCACATTAAAAGCCAGTAAAAGTGACACCACTGTTAGATGCTAGTGTGTACCTAGTTAAGCTATACTGTTAGTTTGATATTTTTTTTTTAGGTTTTACAAGTATTTTCAAAGAACACTTGTCATTTGTTAATCAATAGAGATTTGCCATCACTAAGATAATCAACCTCCGACCAATCTCTTGTTCTTTTCCCTGTATTCGGACCAGTTCCATTCATATGTCAGGCAGACGTAGGCGTAGAGTACACCTCAGGAGAGCTGCGGTGACCCGAGGCAGGCACAGGTCCAGGTGTGTCGGAGCCAGGTGTCATTGCCGAGGCAGGCACAGGTCCAGGTGTGTCGGGGACAGGTGTCATTGCCAAGGCAGGCACAGGTCCATGTGTGTCGCGATGGCCTAACTAATCCTACGTTATCAAAACATTGTTATTGCGTTTGTATTTAACCAAACTATTTCTTGGCTTGATAATGACTGGGAATGCTGGAGGTCGGATGCTCGGGTTGTCACAATGACATTGTTTTGACGACAGAGGTTTAGGCCTTCTCGGCACCCTAAGCATCTACGCCTGGTAAACACTATTATACCCTTGGAACCTTAGGACCCTGTACCCAACAAGAGCACACTCAGCAGTAAGGTGAACTACTGAGCTAGTTACCCTAAAAATCCCAACTTGCTCAAGAATTAAATATTCCTGGACTCACAAAAATCGATGTTTTTGTGAGTTTATTTGATTATCTAGAATTAAATAAACTGGACTCACAAAAAATCTATGTTTCTGAGTTCAGTTTCAGAACAAGACGTATGTAAAGTAATAAGTGCCTAAAAGAATGGAACTTCATCTGATATTGATAGGATTAATACACAAACTATTAAGAGACATCGCAACAAAATTATTAGCGTTTTAACTTATATAATTAATTTGAGTTTTGAGACAGCGTTTTCCCAGAAAAAAATTAAAGAAGCAGTTGTAATATCTATTTATAAAAAAGATTCAACATTGAACAACGGCAACTATATGCCAATATCGTTACTGTCCACCTTTTCTAAGATAATTGAGAAGGTAGTAAAGCATCAATTGATATGTTTTGGGGAAACAATTGTTTTAGTAATAATAAATTTGGTTTTAGACAGGGCATGAATCCGAATCGGGGCTATTAAAATTCATTTGAGAAATTTCACACGATATTAATAACGGGAAAAAGGTTAGTGGGCTGTTCTTGGATATTACTAAAGCATTTGACATGGTAGATCACGAAATCTTACTTTAAAAAAATATTCTGCTGTGGATTGAGAGGAGTAGTATATAAATGGTTTCAGAGTTATGTATCTAATAGAAAACAATGCATAAGCGTTAATGGAGTTTATAGTGATATGGGTGAAATTAAATACGGCGTCCACAATGATCTGTATTAGGAGCTGTGCCTTTTTGATTTGATATATAAATGATCTCTGTAGTGCCAAATTGCATGGCAGAGTGACTTATTTGCGTATGATACGCTTTATGTTATGTCAACAATAAGTGGATTGATATAGAAACAAACACGTATTTAGATTTACAGGCTATAAAGTCTACATTTACAGGCAGGTTGTAAGTTCTGCAAAAACATAAAATTAGGTTATTGTGCTAGTCAAAAAAATAAGTCAAAATATTTTATTGCTGTTGACAAACTCAATTGTAAGTCAGTATAAAATTATGTATTTCTTTACGTTTCTGGGAAAAATAAAATCAAATTAATTTCATTTCAATTTACGGGAGGAAGCTAAATTTGAAAATAAAATTGTATTAAGATGTATAGGATGCATATGCAGTGATAAAGTATGCAATCAGAAATGTCCAGAAGTTAAATCTACAGATACAGTAGTATGAAATATTTAGGAATAGTTTTAGATAGAGAGCTTACATGGAAGCATCACCTAATTAATCTTAAACAAAAAATCAACAGTGTTCTAGGACTATCTTTTTTTTTTTTTTTTTTTAGAAACATATGCAGTGATGATTTGTTGAGAATGCTATAATTTTCTTTGGTGCACAGTTGGATATGAAGTATCTTACTGGGGGGGGGCTTGGGGAGGGCGGCTACTTAAATAATTTAAAATCAATAATCATTTTACAAAAACGATTTATAAGATTAATAAGTAAAAAACATAGAACAGTAACAACTTTTCCAATTTTTCATCAACTTAAAATGTTGCCTTTGAGACATATATTTGTGTTAAAAGTTTTACAAAGGTTTTATTACCGAAGCAGAAGTAGTGCAGATTTAAGTCACAAACACACCCTCACGTATGTTGTTGCGTTTACCCACCCACCCGCCCCTACACGTACAGTGGTACCTTACTGATCCACCCACCTCCCCGACACGTGCAGTGGTAACTTACTGACCCACCCGCTCGCCTCCACATGTACAGTGGTACTAACCTACCCGCCCACCCCTACACGTACAGTGGTACTGACGTACAGTGGTGGACAACACCACTGTAGTCTATTGATGGATGTTTGTGTCAATACAACTGTTTGTATGGTTGGGTGGGTGGGAGGGTCAATATCACTGTAGGCAATGAGTGGGAGGGTAGGTCAATACCACTGTACGTGTATGGGTGTGTAGTTGGGTTAAAATGAGTACAGGACAAAACTGCGCAACGCAACAGAGGTGCAATTGTACCTAAGCTAACTAACACTTATTTTACCCAAACCTATAATTTTCTAGCCCCAAGAATGTTTAACAAATTATTGAATAATATTAGAATTGAAAATAATAGAGCAGTTTTCAGGAAATATTTAAGATTATGACTTCTTAGCATAGTTAACATAGAAAACTTGTTATTTTCTATTATGAAATAATGAGAATTTATCCATATTTGTCTAGAAGTAATTTGTATTTTTGTGTGTGACCGAATATGTATTGTTATTGATGGTAAAATGCTCATATGTTTACTCAAGAGTTTTACAATTCTTTTCTTTTATTGGAAATTCAGTTATTTTAGGATACTGTTTTCTATTACCTAAAGTTTATTACTATATCATGTACATATAAATTTAAGTACAAAGTGTAATATATAAAAAATAAAAAGATATATATATTAATATATTATTTACAGACTCTAATTTTAAACATTATATAAACTAAAATATTTCAACTGTTTTGTTTTATTATTGCAAATTATATGGATTAAAGTTTGGAAATTAAATACTATAGGTGTTGTTAATTTAATTGTTAAATTAAGTACAATTAAATTAAGTACAATGAATTGGTAAAACTTCCGAACAGGCGTTGCCTAGGAAACTAAGTTATTTCTCAACATTTTGAATTTGTTTTTGTAGTTAAGAAATTTATCTGTCTAATGAATGAGTTAGAATTTTTACTGTGGGGTGTATTGGCATTGTGAATGTGCAATTTTGTTCTATTTTATGTATTGTTTATTTTCAGTCTTTCTTGGTTTATGTATGAGCAATGTTGTGCCAAATTATGTATTCTTGGGTTTACACTATATCTTTTGAGAAATAAATATTATTATTATTATGAAAAAAAACTTTAATTTCTACTTACTACACTGCCCAATCTAATTAATAATATTGCTTCTTTCAATTAGTGGTAATTTAGTTACGATTTTAAGAGGCTAATAAAAGTTAAGTTAATGTAACTTTTAATAATTGACCAATACTCGCCCATAAATAGCCTATAAGTGTGGCGGCTTTGACCCACCCACCCACATATTTACTGTGGTATTGACTCACCCCCTCACCCATACACTTAAGCGGTGGTGACCCAACCGCCCGCTAACCCATATATAGCCTGAATAAAATAACTTTGGTACTGGCGGAACGGCCACGCGCCGCTGGTCTGAAATGACAAAACTACGAGTTTTAATGTACTGTCAAACTTAAAATAACTAAGCAATAATTTTCAAACTAATTTTATAGTGTCCACCATGTTATATTAGTTAAGAAAACATTATGCAGGAGATTTTGTTTAACTAATTTGCTTTTTATAGTCATACATGTGTTTAAGAACATGTTTTTATGAGTGAAATTGCGCGTGAGTCGTCTTTAACCTGTCACTGTAGCGAGAATATTAATAATAGAATTATTTCTTGTGGATGGATGATAGTTTGATTTATTGGGATTAGTTTGGTATAAGACTCGTTTAATAATTCAAAAAGTTAATGAGAAATTAAATTTTTTGTCAACCCTTGCAAACTCGGAAATGACAAACGCTTGACAAAATTTCTTTGAGCAAACATTAACTGTGTTATTTAAGTATTAGTAAAATAATACTGCGGCAATAATAAAACATGCGGAAAAATAATGAAGACTAGATGAAGTAAACTCATAATTCGTTTACATCAAGGCTGTGTTGGACCCGTAAAGGTATCCTCTGCTCAAGGGAAAATGTACACCGAATATTAAGCCGAAGCGTTTCGACGATATTTCCAGATAAGAAATCTTTCTCCAGTAAGTAATAATATGAGTTAATTGACTTTGAGTTGTGTTTGTATTCAGTTCTTAATTTATGTGACATTCCTTGGTAGAGTTTAATGATCAGTTTATTTTTATTAAAGTTATTTAGTTTTAGAGCTATTACAAGTTTTTTTTTTTTTATTAAGATGTGACAGTAATGTTATAGGATACAGTGTATATATTGTTATAACAATATTACCAGTGTTAAGTGCTATTTTAATATTTAGGCCCTTTCAAAATGTATTATTATTTTATTCTAATAGTAATTGAGA
The DNA here is from genome assembly GCA_035578905.1 of Stictocephala bisonia. Lineage (NCBI taxonomy): Eukaryota > Metazoa > Arthropoda > Insecta > Hemiptera > Membracidae > Stictocephala > Stictocephala bisonia. Next base: position 43,814 of record JAQJVL010001975.1, on the reverse strand, counting down.
AGAAGGCCTTGAGTTCGCAATGGAAGAGGACAGAGCTGATCCAGTGACTGTACAACGTGGTATCACCGCCGCTTTGTTGACAATATAGATAGAAAACTGCTAAAACTTTCTTCGTAGTTCAAGAAAAATTTATTTAATACGAGAGTACGATTTTAGTGTCACTTAAATAACACAATTTCACCCATAAAAATGTGTTCTTAAACACATATAACACTATAAAAAGCAAATTAGTTCAAGCAAAATCTCCAGCATAATTTTTTCTTAAAGAATATAACATGATGGACACTAAACAATTAGTTTGAAAATTGTTGCTTAGTTATTTTAAGTTTGGCAGCAAATTAAAACTCAGAGTTTTGTCATTTCAGACCAGCGGCGCGTACCTTTTCCACCAGTACCGTACCAAAGTTATTTTATTTGGACTTTTTTATTGGTAGGGAGGTATTAACCCTCCCGCCCACCCATACACCTACAGCTGACCGCCCACCCATACACCTACAGTTGACCACCCACCCATACACCTACAGCTGAAGTTACCTACACGCCCCCCTAGACACTTACGGCGGTATTGACCCCCCCTCCCCCACCAGTCATACACGTACGGTGGTACTGAACCAATTTTCAAACAATTTAAATTAACCCTCCCGCCCACCCATACACCTACAGCTGAAGTTAACTACACGCCCCCCTAGACACTTACGGCGGTATTGACCCCCCCCCCCCACCAGTCATACACGTACGGTGGTACTGAACCAATTTTCAAACAATTTAAATTAACCCTCCCGCCCACCCATACACCTACAGCTGAAGTTAACTACACGCCCCCCTAGACACTTACGGCGGTATTGACCCCCCCCCCCCCACCAGTCATACACGTATGGTGGTACTGAACCAATTTTCAAACAATTTAAATTAACCCTCCGGCCCAGACATACAAGTAAAGTAATGATGACAAATAAATAAATATCTTTATTCACCATTGACAGATACAAAGAATCCAAATAGGCTTCGTTAAATGAGTTATAAATATATAATTAAATTACTTAATATTACAATTCTTCTTAAATATAAAACTAAGAATAAATAAAGTAAACCCAAATAATGAACAATAAATACATAACTAAAGGTTTTAATGAACTTAAAGTAGAGCATACAAATTAGAATAGAAAATATAAACAAGTAAGTGAATAATTATTTAACATATCAAATATAATATACAGCAACAGATGTATTTATTCACCACATTCACCCCTCCCTGTTAGAGAATAGTGTTCTAGGTACTTTGGAGGATATCTAACTCTTGTGGTTCGCCTCAAAGGTACATATTCAGAATCATGGTTTTGATTAGATGGAGGTATCGAATATTCCTCTTGATGTGGAGAGTATGAACTGTTTGATTTGGATGAGTGAGGATTTGCTGAGCGAGGAACTTGTAGTGGAGCTATTGCCTGCTTGGGTATGTCTTGATTAGTTCTTCAATGAATTCACTCACTGGCTGGTTATTATCGAAAGTGACTGGTCCTTTTCATCTTTTGAGAGTACGGTGTCATAGTTCTCCCTTGGAGCAAGTTGCCTCAGAGAAACTGTTTCGTCATCTCCATTCAATACTAAGACGTACCGTCTCATAGTGGGGATCCACATCTATTAATTCAACCTCGTCTACTAGCGGGTCGTATTTGCTCTGTCTTTCACTTTTCCTTAAAATTACTTTTTGAGATTCGAGTAACCAGGTTGGCAAAGACACCATTTCACGATTTTCTAGAATGAATAAACATTCTCTCATGAGGTGTTACATTTGTAGCAGGCAAAGTAAGGACCTAATAGAATGCAAGGAATCATTTAAGACATTCTCCCATTAGTTTATCTTTAACTTGCGACTTTTCAGCAGCAGTTATAATGATATAAGCTTTCCAGATTATACCATTATAACGTTCAATCTGACCATTACCCTGGGGATTATAAGGCGTGGTTCTGCTCGTCGCTACGCCTTTTGAGTCTTTAAGGTCTTTTGACAAACAAGTTGAGCCTCTGTCAGTGTGAATATAAGAGGGCAGTCCAAATAAGCAAAATAACTCACTTATTTTCCTTATTACTGTTCCTGTTGTCGTATCAGGGCAAGAGTAAGCAAAAAGAAAGCGCGAGAATTCGTCAACGATTGTAAGCAGATATTTATTTTTAGAGTTTGTTGGTAAAGGCCCTTTAAAATCTATGTTCAACCTTTCGAATGTTAATATAAGAGAAAAAAATGACAAAGGGAAAAGACAATACTAGCCTAGTATTCGGTCATGGCGAACCTAGGAAGAGATTCATAAAGTCAGAGTAATTATAAATTACTCTAAATAAAAGAAAATATTTTAAGTTATTGCTAAACCTTAAGTACGAACATTCCTCTCTCAGCTCGGCTGGCAGCATATTGAAATACTTTATTGCAGAAGAGGACACTCCTCTTTCGGTGAGTGCTAGACGGTGTTTAGGAATGCGACATAAAACACCATGTCTTGTATTGTAATTATGTATTTGATTGTTTTTGGGATAATTATTTTGAGTTTTTTTTTTTAAACGAAGTAACTCAAACAGATATAGAGAAAACAGGGGGGAAATTTTATATTTTAAAAGTAGAGGTCTGCAGGATGTTTTCTGAGTACAATGACTCATAATCCTCAGTGCCCTTTTTTGCAATTTACATATATTATAGCTTTCAACTGAATTGCCCCAAAAGATTATGCCATATAAGAGGTATGATTGAAAATAAGAACAATACATGAGTAGTAACGTCTTAAGATTAGCAGTTGGACTTAATTGACGAATGGCGTAATAACCCGAACTGAGTTTTGGAATAAGCCCACCTTCCTAGTATCCTTTCTAGTTCAAATTACAATTTACAACTAAACCTAAAAACTTAACTCTATCAGTATTGCTAATTAATTTGGAATGTTGCCGGTCAACATCATGTACTAATAAGGGATCAACATTTAGAGTAGGCTTGCAAGAAAAATCAATTAAGTGTGTCTTATTATGATTTATTATTAGTTTATTGGAAAAGAACCAATTTGACAGCTCATTAATTTTTGTAAAAAGTAATTCTGATTGTTCAAATGAGTTTTTATGTTTCACAAGAAGTGTTGTATCATCAATAAGATTACGTCTGCAGGTTTTAAAAACTGTGGTAGATCAAATGATACATAAATATGTATATTAGAAACAGAAGTGGGCCTAGAATAGAGGTACTCCATGACGAACGGAGAAGAGTTTTAATTGTATAGATTTTCCAGAAGGGCTGGTAAGTTGTACCGCTTGGTGCCGGTTGGTTAGATATGATGATCCTCCCCCAACACATAAACGTAAGTTACTGTGGTGATGATCCTACTACCCACTCTTACACGTACCGTGGATGGTGAAACAATATAGTGCGTACATGTTCTCGTCACCATCGTGCGCGTATGGGTTGAAGGGTGGCTCAAGACCACCGTACGTCTATTGGTGCGTTAATACCTTGCAATGCGTTTCAAGGGCAGTATTACCACAGTTGTGGCCACGAATCCCCTTAACCCAACACATTTGTGGTAGTAAAACACACAAGCAAAATGTGACCAGTTTCCAACTGAATTTTAAAGAAAAATACTGACTTGTCATACTACTAAAACAAAGTCAAAAGTATATACATAATAAGTTAGTTAAATTCTTTTTCGAAACTTTGTGATTGGAAATTAATTAGACTAATAAATACGCCAAAGGTATTTTGCTAGCATAATAATAATAATTATTATTATTAATCATATATGGATCCAGTCGATCCACGCAACGTACACTTAAAACATGAGTCCCCACGCTTACTTCATTCATTCCTAACGATCTCTCTCTATTTAACTAACCCAGGTTGATCCGGTTTTTTTTTATTTCACCCTCTGACCAGCTTTCTAATAAAAATTCTTGCAAACATTAAAGAATCTACTATGTAGAACCAATAACAATAAAATAAATTTTACTTCCAAAGTGCATTTGCTTGACCTATAATCTTTAATATATAGAATATACTGATTGCGATAGTCTCTTGTGAATTCATATAAATGTACTTGAACTGCAAAACTGAAATGCCCGGTTTAGATTACTTTATATCCTTAGGTCTAGTTACTAGCTCATGGCAGTATTTTTTCATGAACGCCATAAAGACAATTGATCGTCACTACCCGGGAGGGAGGGCTGGCGCTGAACTAACAACGACGCTGATAAACAGCTGGACTTATATAACAATATACGTCCCACATTGCTATCTGCCAGCTAGGCATTTTAATTAAGCTATAAAACAGTCCTTTTCAAGGAGAACTAAATAATAATGTTAAAATATTTTATACCATTAAATAATTGCATTTTATCTTGTTTGATTGAAAATGTTATAACGGTCATTCTAAGAATAATCTAGATAGGTTACGCTGCAAGAGACAGTAACGGAAAAGCCATAAAATAGTAAGAGGTAATAATAAACGAGGTAATATCCCTGATAGCAATACTTGTAGATACTGCTGGCCACAGTTGATATGTAGTAATAACGTTTAATTTACAGGACATCGTCTGTGATGTGATTACTTTCCCATGACGGAAACGACCAAAGTCACCTTTACAAACCATCAAATGCACGATAGTCAAAGCATGTGTTTCCTTGAAGTTTCAATATCCATTAAAGTCAGTGGAGATACTGGATATACAAAGTAAATAAAAGAAGGCTAACTAGATAGTAAAATATTAAACACGGCAATCCTATACATTAGCACAATAGTTCACTCACTTCCTAAACTTATAACTCGACCGATTTTGATGACTTTTTTTATTCAAAAGATAATTTTGATTTCTAAGTCGTAACGGAGCTAGATTTTTGAAATTCCCATAGTTTTTTGCCCTACACAGTATCAAAGTTGCAATGCTATTCTTATGGAGATGAATTTTAATTGACCAGCTGGCGGCATAAACAAATGTTAAATGGTCCAAATAATTTGTTAGGTTAAACATAGAGAGCAGCACAGTAAAATATTAGGTTAAGTATTAAAAAGAGGGAATAATTATTCATCAGCCGTTAAATAATTATGAAATAGGCTTAGCAACAACATTGTTTGTTTATAATTATTATACTATAAATGGAGTGCAAATCAGTGTAGTGAGAAGCGTGCAGGGGTGTCCCCTAGTTTACTTTAATATATGACGCAAAAGACTCCAATAGGCGCGTTTAAAATGGTGCTGCAAACCACGGTTGCAGACCGTTGTCGACAACACAGTACAAAACGCTTTTAAACCGTCTGCACTCTTCGATTGTTGCAGACCGAATCGGTGTGTTGACAACCAAAATTTGGTTTGCAACCAAAGTCGGAAAAGATCAAAAACTGTTGCAGACCTTTGTCGGCAACCGATGTTGCAGTAGCAATTTCGATCTGCAACGACCCCCCCTCCATCACCTCGGCTTTCAAAAAATCTATCAACGCCTCACAAACCTCTGGCACTAACAGTGATATTGCAGTTTTTGATATTTTAAATAAATAACTCAAGCTGGTGTAAGTCACCACTAGTCAAAAACCTCAAAGTTACCGCAAGCCTTTCCTGTACTGGAATTGCTTTTCTGAAGGCATTGTCTTTTTTGCTAATTGTATGTCCAATAATAGTTATTAAAAACTCAAAATCACTACTGGACATTCTAAGAAAGCTTGTTATACTACCATCACACCTCAGTTCTGCAGACAAAGGATTGGTATCATCTCTATTTAAATATTTTAATAGGTCAGTACAGTACCACTGTACTTCTTTGTAATTGTTGCAGACAAGACTTGTCGGCAACAACTGTATCCAACAAAATGGTCTGCAATCGTGCTTTGCAGCACCAGTGTAAACGCGCTTTTACTCTGTGAGGGCTTTAGTTTTGTTTTAGACCGAAGTTTTTGCTCTTGTACGTGATGACTTGAAGAATGATTATCCCTGTAGGTAGACCAAGCTGTATCCATCTGCTTATTCCAACAATCTTTACTGAGAAGGGGTTTGAAAATAAACCCGAAAATTTCATATATATCACCTCAACTCATGACTGAGATTTGACACGGTGAAAATGCCTTTTGAAGAAGTGTATCGGCTTCCCTAACGGCCTTTCTGCGATATCAGACTGATAAGTATGCTTTGACGAAATGGAAGCCTCTTCTAGACTGCCAAAGGACAGCCATCCTCAGGGTTCTTACATATTCCTTTCCTTTTCAATGTATACTAGATTGTAGATATTCCTAAACATAAAGAGAAAGATAATACTAATGTTAATTTATCAACATTCAGAATTCTACAAACGATAATGTTACTCTCAGATTCTTAGTCAGTACAGTTTAATTTGCAACTTGGTAGGTAATTTAAAACTTTAACAAGAGTCTGTATAGTTATGAAAATAATGTTTTAATGAATGTTTCATACGTGTCCAAATCAAACAGTTATTTTTAAACGAATTTTTCAAAACAAAATGCATTTCATCAAGAATTAAATCACGCGTCGGAATTGTTTCGTGAATTCCTAATCAGTTTTATAGAACAAAAAATAGGCTATATAAAAAATATTTAGTTTAAATTTCAAAACTAGGCGTATGTATTCAAAAGATCCAAAGTAAACCCAATGCGCAATATGATAACGTTTACAACTACACCTCATACACAACTGTTGATCAATAAATAACGAAAAAATATGGATTCGTAAATAACACTTTTCTTATGGGAGTAAAACCAACATGGCGAGGACAATTATACACCTTGTCCCTACTCTACTGGGAACAAATGTCTACTCTACTGGAATAGCAGTTGATTCCAGTTTGTAAAACTGAAGATATTAAATAGTTACTTTTTTACGAATACTGTATACGCAATAAAATACATAATAAAGCAACATTCTCAGCCCTTTCCTGAGTTTTGTCACCATTTGTTGGTTTTGTTATTCCAACAGGTGCTGCACAAAATATTTATTATCAGAGCACAATTTACACGGACACAGTGGGCTTGTATAATCGGGGGAAGCTCAATTACACAACAGATTGTTGATACAACTCCTTCAAAACAAAAACAACAAAAAACTAAAAAAAATTGTAGCCCACTTGCATACATTTTTTAATGATTTTATTTACTTATTCCTTAATATTTTTAAATATTTTTGTACCGTATATGTTGCTATTCAGTCTGTTCTTTGAAAAAATGTGTGTGTGTAATAACAATGAAAGTAAATAATTAATTATTTTTAAAATGATTATTTATTTAATAAATTTGAAGGAAATAAAAACACTGTTGAAGAGTTTAGACGGGTCCTGTCTTATGACAAAGAAAAAAATCACCACCAGTCCTCACTCAGAACAGATTCACAAAGCTGCCGGAAGAAGAACCTTAACTTTACCTAAAAATCACCACCTTCATGTTCCAATTATGAAGCTAATATTCGGATTAGCGTACCTTCATATTGTAAAGCATTGACTTCCGCAGGTATATTTTATCATATACGTTTGCAATTAATTGTTTTTGCAACTAGTTTTTTCTTTGCGTTTGAAAAGAGTTTTTTTTAGGGTCATGGTTTTTAATCAAGATCTAGTTGAAGTCACCTCTCAAATTTCATTGAGTTTATTTATATATCCCACGAGATTGAACACATAGTGCACCTGTCATTGCACCATCTAAATGCTTGTCTGTGAAATATAAGAATGCTTCCAACAATGTCTGTTCACTCTATAAAATTATAAAGTTATAAAATTATAGACCCATCATGTACAAATGTCTTAACCCACCCACCCACATATACACTTACAAATGTATTCACCCACCCACCCATTTACTTACAAAGGTATTGATTGAACCACCCGCCCACCCATACACGTACAGTGGTAGTGACCAACCCGTACACCCATACACGTATAATGGTAGTGGCGTTTTCAAACTCCATCAATAGTTTGAAACACAGCAGCAACCTCTGACATGGCGTTGGTCCTGGTGAGATCTCATAACTATTTCATCGTAAGGACGATTTTCTTTTAAAACTTGTAGTTTTTCTTCTTCAATATTTTGGTTCATTGTTTAGTAAACATTTTTGTAAGGATTATACACATTAACAGATATTAATTTAAGTACATCTTCTCTTAAATTAGAATTTGAATTATGTGCCATCCTATTGGATTAACCCCCTCAACATTTAAAATGTACAGCTGTCCATATGAACTGTCGTTTTTATTGGTTACATATGGTGGTGAAATCAAAAAATGAAAATTTCCTAAAATTTTAAAACAATACGTACCATGGTTAGGTTAGGTGGTAATACAATATTGGCACCAAAAGAGACCAACGCCATGTCAAAACCATGTCATTACCACTGCACGTGCATGGGTGCGTGGGTTGGTCAATACCACTGTACGTGTATGGGTTGGCGGGTGGGTCATAACCACTGCCCGTGTATAAGCCTGAGTAGTCTGGTTACTGAGTTCGAGCTCAATAGTCAAGGCAAGGTACTGACGGAATTTCACATTTAATGTGGGCGAAAAATGTGTTATTCTCATTTTCATGTAGTATACAATTCAAGGATATTTTTATGTATGTAACATTCTGTAGACGAGTTTCTCACTAACGAGCCATGGACAGCGACAAAAGACGTAACTTTCTTGGCTCAGCCACTCCTCCAGGGTACCAGGGTAATCGGACGACACATAGGTATAGTACGCGCGCTGAAGGTCCGGCCTCCTGGCTGGCCTACTAGTCATATAAAAACATCGACTCTGAGCGAGGCGGTCACAGACAGATCGTAATGGGTGATTGTTTACGCGTTTACGGAGTATTTGTATTTTGGTATCTCTTATAATTAGACCAGTATTTAAAATAATAAAAACATCAAATAGGTTAAGAGTTTGTGAGTTAACAAATTAAAACGTATATCAATAACAACAATTAAATAAATCATAACAAATTATAAATCAGATAATAACTTTAATTGAATTTAAGTAACTAAGAAATATATACTTCTTACTGCCACTAAGAAAAATATTTCTGTGATTTCCTGTACCGTTAAAATAGATATAATTTTTATTTAAATTGGTTTAGAATAAAAATGACGAGTTGGGAGTGACTCGTCAGTTTTATAAAACTCATGGATGGTTCTTCTAACGACACATTTGTCGAAATCGTCTAGTTCTGTCACTGTTCTTTTTCTCTTGTATTTTTTGGGAGTTGTGAACGAACACTCTCCTTCCGCTGAAGTGTCCAATAAACACTTTTCACGCCGAATTTCCTTTATAAGAGTTTTTGAAATGCCACATGCAACTGCAGTTCGTTCTAATGATTTTTTTACGAGGATTCGTTGTTCATCTCTTAATTTGGCCACATTCGCCATGAACTTACTTACTCTCCAAATAATTTCCCTAGCCTGACTTCTAGTAGTTTTTCCTTGGGCTACTTTAGGAATAAAGCCATAGTTGAGGCAGAAACCACTAAAGCAATAAACTATACAGGATTTAAGTTCACTAATTTTACAACCTTAAGAGTCTGCAGAGGCTGTCGGCCATGTTTGTTTTAATCTCATTAGAACGATGTTTTTCGAACCGGACAAATAATCACGCGTGTCCAAATTAACAGTTATTTTTAAACGGTCTTTTCCAAACAAATTACATTTGATCAAGAGTGAAATTTCTCGTTGAACTGCTTTGTGGATTCATAATTAGTTTAACAGAATAAATATAAAATTATTTAGTTTGAAGTTTTTATTTTCACCTATTTTTCAAAACTAGGCGTATGTATTCATAATATCAAAAGCAAACCCAAAGCGCAATATGATAGCATTTTAAATGACACCTCATACACAACTTTTGGTAAATAAATCATGATAAAAATATGGATTCAAAATAACGTTGTTTATATGAGAATTAAACCAGTATGGCCGACAGGCTCTGCAGACTCTTAATACACTTAAGGGGGGGGGGGAACACACAACCTGACTTATTACACTACAGTAGTTAGATAAAAACAAACATATAACCAACTAAATAATTGTTAATCTTGAGTAAACATTCTTAACACGCTAAACCACAAGCAAATATATTGCACGCAGTCTGGAAACGTTCTGAATGTGCATCCGTAGGTGACAATTAACGTAACTTATTTTAGAAGCAAGCGTGGGAAAGTCTGACAGTAGCGAATGTTTCCAGGACTGCAGGCATATTGGGCCCTCCACCCGTTTCCTCCCTATCACCGCTCGACGGGCTCGAGGCCGGACCTTCGCCGCGCGGTCTATATAGGTCTAACAGTAAACAACGTAACAGTCAGCATAAGGTTCATAATCGGACGACACATAGGTATAGGTCTAACAGTAAACAACGTAACAGTCAGCATAAGGTTCATAATCGGACGACACATAGGTATAGGTCTTACAGTAAACAACGTAACAGTCAGCATAAGGTTCATAATCGGACGACACATAGGTATAGGTCTTACAGTAAACAACGTAACAGTCAGCATAAGGTTCATAATCGGACGACACATAGGTATAGGTCTTACAGTAAACAACGTAACAGTCAGCATAAGGTTCATAATCGGACGACACATAGGTATAGGTCTAACAGTAAACAACGTAACAGTCAGCATAAGGTTCATAATCGGACGACACATAGGTATAGGTCTTACAGTAAACAACGTAACAGTCAGCATAAGGTTCATAATCGGACGACACATAGGTATAGGTCTTACAGTAAACAACGTAACAGTCAGCATAAGGTTCATAATCGGACGACACATAGGTATAGGTCTTACAGTAAACAACGTAACAGTCAGCATAAGGTTCATAATCGGACGACACATAGGTATAGGTCTAACAGTAAACAACGTAACAGTCAGCACAAGGTTCATAATCGGACGACATATAGGCATAGGTCTAACAGTAAACAACGTAACAGTCAGCATAAGGTTCATAATCGGACGACACATAGGTATAGGTCTAACAGTAAACAACGTAACAGTCAGCATAAGGTTCATAATCGGACGACACATAGGTATAGGTCTTACAGTAAACAACGTAACAGTCAGCATAAGGTTCATAATCGGACGACACATAGGTATAGGTCTTACAGTAAACAACGTAACAGTCAGCATAAGGTTCATAATCGGACGACACATAGGTATAGGTCTTACAGTAAACAACGTAACAGTCAGCATAAGGTTCATAATCGGACGACACATAGGTATAGGTCTAACAGTAAACAACGTAACAGTCAGCACAAGGTTCATAATCGGACGACATATAGGCATAGGTCTAACAGTAAACAACGTAACAGTCAGCATAAGGTTCATAAACGTCGAGATTTAAATCCCAAACCGAACATCATCAGCCCGCCAGTCTTTAATTTACTACACATCAAGGGAGATAGCCACACTCGTCACCTGGCCCAGCATGCTGCAGGAGGTCAGCCCCAAGATAAAAGTGAGTGGGATGTGTAAGCCCGGAGCAGGTCTTGTCACTGTGTCGTATAGAAGTCCATCACCACCAAGGAGCTGTACAGTGTTGATAGCGGGCACTAACGACGTTGCAGCAGGAACCCCCAAGAATGTACACAATCCTGTTGAGGATGTTCCTCTCTCCTCACTCCATCTAGTGCAGTTATCGTCTCCACACTACGTACCAATACGACACGATCATATGCGGGCCACCCCGTGCATATGCAGACTGCACATGTCAATAACTTTATTAAAGAACTTTGCGCGCCAAATCCAATCAGGTGCAGCTGCTAAACTTCAAATCTATTGGAAGACGCTACTTCACTAGGCATGGTATGCACTTGCGAATGGCCGGTAAACGACTAACTGGCCCAGTCCAGAACTCCCGAGTCAGCCGGATCCGTCAGAGTCTCCACTACTTCACGACAGCCATCTCCAAACCGCAGACAACCTTCACACCGTGTCAACAAGTTGTCAGCTACGCAGAGGCTTTTGTGACCAATCAATCTACCCAGAAACCTACTGGATTGACCACTAGCAATAGTATTTTTTTTAGGTGCCCCACTTACTGACATCGGGCGAAATTGACTGACTCAACTCAACGAATTCAAACAACCTCAAACCTCAATTATTTATTGAATTTTTGAATTAGTTATTAATTCAATACGATCAAAGCTTCACCAAAACGCCCAATTTGCCACTAACTAGAAGAAATCCAAATCATGTATGAAGAGTTACAAACAGACGTACTTGTGGTAACGCTTGCCACCACACACAGGTGTTCGTTTTGTCAACAAGTTGCCTGATTAAGAATGCCCCAACGCCCAAGGCGTTAAAAACTTGTCTCAAACGATCTTTAGCATCTCATGTATTTTAGAGTGTGGACGATTTTATGGCATATAACTGGGAGACCGCACAACCAGAAGACTGACAACCGGTGTTGGAAGTGGGGATTTGGTATGAGTGCAACCGTAAATTGTGTATGTTTTGATAGAGGCTTTGATGTTGGATGGATGTTTTAGATTTTTAGATAGGTATGACAATTGTTATACATTATTTTAATGTCATTGCAATATAAATTATTTGATTGATTGATTATATTTTTTATATAGTGGAGTCACGTTTGCTACGAAAATAGAACTCCGCCGCTCGAGGCGGAGGCCAGTATTCGGTGTTGATCAATTGCATATTCTCTACTTTTGACTGTCAAACGGCTTGTTGTATCAACATTCTGTTGTGTATTTGAACCAGTTATCAGATATGTAATGTGAAACTACAACAAGGGTCTTTGATACAACAGGCCTTAATTCTTTATATTTCATTTTAAATATTCATGAGGGGCTTTGACTCAAATATGGTGAATATATTTTGGGTCGTTGACGCAACGCCAAAATGGATTTTTAGTAAGAGGGTAGTTGATTTAACAATCTGTTGTGTAACTGAACCAAACTAAAAACTCGATTATACGGAGAGGGTCGTTGTATCAACAAACTGTTGAGTAATTGAACCTCCAAATAATTTTTGTTATGAAGAATAGGGTTGTTGTATCAAAAACTTGTTGTGTAATTGGACTAGACTCGTATAATCTACTAGAACTGCAACAGGCAGCGAGTCAAGGTCGACAGAAGGTTATCACTTATCTGACAAGTATTAGGATCGTTCATGTCAATTGCAGTCATAAATTGTACTTCGCGTCATCTTTAGGGATTATAGTTAGATACGTTGCATGTTAAGCTGCATTCCATCAAACCTAGCGTGCTACTAAAGGGATAAGATAATCGTGGTGAACTAGTGTAAATTAATTCCTGTGACGCCAGAGCAGTGTTTGCTGAGACAAACCGCCCGTGTTATTTCTGGGTTTAATTAACACGTTTACACATGTTTGTTAATCACATGACCTATTATTCACACATCACCTCCTACTAACAAACAAAAATTAATTTAAACATTTTATTACATTTTATCAAAATACATACGGTACAAAAATGGTATCGTTCTATAATTATCGTAGTAACACTAGTTATTAATTCCACGGAGCATGCGTCTGCATATTATTAAACATATTAAAATATTGTTGTTTCCAAAAAACTATTAAAAAGATCTAATAATATTTGTTTAAAAAACTGTTTTTACTATAGTATATTCTTCAACCAGAGTAAAGAATTCTAGATAATATTATCGAACTTAACGCATATTTAATGTTATAATAAAGTGTTGGCCTTGTCCTTTCTCGCTAGACAAAAGCAGCTATCGTTTGAGATATGGGCTCCCGTCAGCCAAAAGAACGAACGCCAACAGTTCGTAAAACTGTCGTTGTAAAGACTAAGAAAGCAGCAGTCGTTCAACCTATGTACGCCTTTCTTCTTCCTGACACACCACTGTCCGAGTCAGACAAGACTTTACAGTTATAACTTTACCCCTTAACCAAGACATTTTTCATTTAATTTCATTTCACTGTCTACTTTAGGACGTACTGTAGGCTTACTGTTTTATTTCCCTGTTTCCAGTTATATAAAGTCCTTCTTTGTAAATGGGTATTGATAGCAACGCACGATATATTAGTCTTTTTATGAACGCCCCTGCATTTAGGAAAAATCTTCTACACGTCCCACCCAGAATTATGGTAGAACTTACAAAGTAACTTTGATATTTATCGCGTGGTTTTGACCTACAAAAAAGTGATTAGCGTTATCGCTTTAATTATCAATTAGCATTATCTGGTGTGCAATGGTTGTCAGTAGGTCAATAAACTGTCCATTACTCCAGTGGCCAGTACAACTTCATTTCTTTTTGCAAAGCCTTCATCGACTGCGAGAACATTCCAAAAATATCCTTATCATCTACATTACAATCCACCTCGTTTAAAAAAATATAGAAGTAAACAAAATCATCTTTACAGTAATCGAGAGCCAAAAAGGAGACAGGCTGGACTAACCCTAAATGACTCGACTACGAGATATAGCCTCAAGATTAAAGTAGACAAATAAAACAATAAAAATTTTAAGTAAATAGTCATTCTTTTTTTTCATTTGGATCTTAAACTTTAGACAAATTGTTCCCGAGTCTATGCGGCCATGACTTCGTCAATTGAGTTTCCGCAACTGAATACAACCACAACCGTGCCGCTTGGTTGATGCAATTTGATGAGGCTCGGTCTGTCAGCACTGAGGCTGGCACCGTTCGTAGTACCAGAACAAGGTCATGTTTGAACTTGGCCTTGTTCACCACATTCCAAGCAGATCTGACGGCACCGCGGCAAGCCTTTCATCACTACAGTGGCTAGGAGCCCTTTTATTTGAAATATCATTCAAATTTTTGAACTATCAGTAAGTAATAGTCGACTGGATAATGTTAAAACTGAATAATCAGTGCACATATTAACATTATAGTTGAATAGTTCAAAAATCTATAAATGTAAAATCCAAATAGGCCTACCATTGCCTGATAGCCTGACTGATCAATGTTTGTCGAAAACTTTGCTTGAGCTTTGTTACATACAACAAGCGTTGGATCACAATACTTGGCACAACTACTTTTATAGTTACTAGATGCGTAATCAGAAATAATTCTAAAATATTATTTTCTTTTTAAAGAGCTAACAACAACAAGGAAGATAATAAATATTCCGTTATCGGGATTTAGAGCCTTAGTTATCTATCCACCATAAGAATGAGAAAATTTCGATCCTTATAACTTGACAAGAGGTTATTTTTTTTAACAAGCATGCAACTTGTAACCTCTCTCCTTCTCGTGTTACATTAGATTAAGTTTTTTGTTAATTTGATAAAATATTATGCAAATTAAAATTATTTATAGTATCTCAGGGTCGTTTTTATGGGTAAATCGGTGAGGCTGTAAATTACAACAAAAAAGACTATTGTTTGAAAAAGCTAATTTATTACATTCTTTTATCTTTGAATTGATATATGAAATTTAATATTACAAAAATGAGTTTAAGTACTTTTTACTGATTTCTATAACATGATTAACTTAGTTATAAACTAGAACTTATCTTTAAGATTCTTTGTCTGTAGTTCCACGTGGTCTTCAGTTTCAATTTGAAGTACATCAAGACGATTTTCACTTGAACATCAAAAATTTATTTACTTTATTGAAGTTAAGTTGTAAAAACAAATATTGGCACATTTTTATTATTTTATTCGGTTTTAAACTCAAACGGTCACCCGCGGTAACAACGGAGATGATCTTCCTCCATGAGTCTGCTTTGAAGACCTGACTAAGAGTGAACGATGCTGGGTGGCGTGGCTTCAGTCCTCCGTTTCTGTCCGTTATAACCGATAACATTGAGTTAGAGGCTAAACTTCCGCCCATGCCATGTGCTTTTTGCCCTGGTTGGTGGTGCCTCTGGCGATCCTTTTTTCAACTAATGACGTCTCCCATCTACATTGGACTCGACCATTACATTGTGTCACACTGACACCCCTTTGGATTGTTAGATTGACTCGTCCCAAACGACGCAAGACTGAACAGGTCTGTTATCTGTCTCGATAACAATGCTTAGGAATTTTGTTTACGTCTCGGAGGACTGCCATGGAATAAATATGCCTGCCCACTTCTCTATACTTGTTGGCTATTAATTTACAATGAATTCCGAATATTATTTGAATGTTCGGTAATTATTTTAATTAAATGTATCTATTTCTTCCTTAAACTGATTTATCATTTATTTAATTTAATTAATTTATTCGTCAATTTGGTGGACCTGTTACAAACTTGAGAAAAATAATAGCAAAATTACAATTGTTAAACGAATTGTAAAATCTTAAGTCAATATAAGCTTTTCTATCTCGGTATTGTTGTGCATTAATTTGATTAATTTTCAAGTAAATGCTCATTACCTAAAAATTTCTCTATTTAGGGTATAGAGAAATTATGTAGTTAGCACAACATTAACTAACGACCAGCATTAAAAAAATCCCATAGTAACAGTTGATTTATACAAATGGTGACGTAACCACAGATCGACGAGGCCGAAGGGCCGAGGTGTTACGAGCACAGCGAGTGAAATTTACTAATACCAACTGGTGTTACCGAAGCCGTGGAGCCACAAAAGTAGCGACTGACGGGGTTGGCACGTGAAACGTACAGTGGTCTCCCCTAGTTATACATATACTGTACGGACTTTTAGAAACAGATGAAATTTCTTAACGCTGCTTTGGCAGGACACGCGGTCTTCGTCGCCTGTTCCAGCACCGCCAAAGCAACACAGACTAGCACTTGTCAAAGCTACATCCACTCCAACTTATGATTAATAATACATATTAAATAAAATAAACCACTCAACTCGAACAAATACGAACAACCTTCTTCCAACCAACAGCTATAGCAACAATAGAAAAAGGAAACAGAATAAGCTCGGAACAGAAGGAGTGCCGAAAACTCATATCTCCCCAAACCAGAATTTAAATACCCTTCACTCATCCAAACCCTTTCATTTGAGTCGGATATGATCACATACACTACCATAACTTCGGACATCTCAAGAATAAAGGTGGGAGTTTAAGAAACGGGGATTTGTAAGCCTGACGCCAAACTGCAGCGGCGACTCCTCACCATCAATTCTTTGTGAAGGGAGGGACACACTCGTAGTATTGATCACCGGCACGAGTGACTGCCACCGGTGAAAACAACCATCTAGCGAGTAATTCACGCTCCCTAACACCAAGTTTATCTTCACCACACCTTCCTGCCGATAACTGCATAAATCATGGAACCGTTCTCGTAAACGCCGACATAAAAAGATCGGCAGTTGGACACAACATCGTTTACCTACATATGAATAAATACATTTAGGAGCTTCGCGAAGCACGGAACGCACCTGCGAGGCAAGTGACAGCTGGCCAGACAACTGATGGATGGTGGATACACTGTACACAGCGGCCTCCCGTTCACTACGATTACTTCTCGGGTCCCATAAGTTTCCCTGCCAACCATCAGCGCCAGTAATTCGAAACCGGACGACTCACGCTGGTGCTTTAATTTCAGTTCTACCATCAAACACTGCCAAGCATTATGTATATATTACGATTGTTTATCTAACTCCAGCCCCCCTCCCCCAACCAACTACCATATAAACAACGGAAAACAAAAGTATAATTTGAAAACAACTTTTAAAAATAAAATGTTATTGATACATCATCACAAATTACAACGAATAAGGTTAGCGCTATCTTAGGCGAAAAACTTAACTAGAACCCAGTAGAGTTTACCACGTTTTTATCAGCATCAATACCCATTGTTTCCAAATTCAACTATAAAAAGGAAAATGTACGTTGCCACACTTCCGCCAGAAAAGAAAATATGGCAATACTTTTGAAAGACACAATTTATTTTATCCAATAGTGACTGACGGAACCAACTGACAAAATGTTTGAAATCTCTACAGTTAAAATGTCAGTTTAAAGTTATCGGAATAAATAACTTGCAATTTACACTTCTTTTATGGATTAGCTGATGGACACTCCCGTATGGGGTAGGGGGCTATACAAAGTACGATTCCCGAACCGGCGTACGCCAGGTAGAATCACAGAAATCTAAGAGAGCGTGGTATTTTTTTAATATTGAGACTACTAGACGACATTAGATGCACAAGAAATATTTTTGAGATTAATTGAAGAAGATGGTATTGTCGGTTTCATAAGTCATTTAGTTTCATAATCAGCATACAGTCGTACGTGTTGGTATAAATACAATATAAGTGAACATCAAACAATACCAATTTATTCGATTTTGGTTTGTATATTGATCGTTAACGTAGTTGGTTCAATCCCAGCTTCATGTAATAAAGGTTCTGTTCGATCCCAATTAGTTATTATACATTTTGAGAGGGATCAGCTGATAACCACCGGCTGTTCATTTGTCATTGGGCTATTTAATTAATGACACTTTCTAAGGAATAGTCGGCCTTAGTTTGTAACAATGACTACAGTACCGTACTTTCGCTCATCTATATTCATCACACTCATTCCATGTTCGCTCATATCTTGACGATCGGCGTCTTATGAATAAATAAATACATTCCCTTGTGTCTGAGGAAGTTAAGAGTGTTTGATCGAAATTGATCACCATAATATACGTACATTTTATATTGATATTGCAATAAATCACGTTGCATTACGTTTACTTGTATTTTAGGAGGGATTCAAAAGTTCGATTTGCTGGGTTTTACATGGTAAATACAGTAGTTCTTTAACGGAGAAAATCTAATGAGTTCAAAATCATTCTGAACAAGACGTCCAAACCACGTTAGTATTTGCCAGTGGTTTGTGGGACAGATTACTTTACTGCCCATGTTTTTTTCGAACATTGCATTTACCAATGAATACACATCTACAAGAAGCGAATTTAGACACAGACCGAAACGAATTTAGCGCGACCGCCGCTAGACATCGCTGGCTGGAATTTTCTGACTCGTACCGCCTCCCGTTCTCCCAAACCCCTGTTTAACCGCTTCCTCGAAACTGCTGGTGCACTCCTACTAGGTCATGTCGTTCCGTGTTCTGTCTGCCAAACCATAGTACTCTCCTGGTTACATTGTGTTATAGCTCGCGCTAGTGCGAGTAGCAGACGTTGCAGGCAAACAGTGGGACAATTGTACTGTATCTAACTTATAGTTAGTGTTACGTCATGGTTTACAGTTCCTCTACTTTTAACGTTATTATATTTTCTTAGACTATTACAATTTTTTATATATTTCATTTCCATTATTTCATTGACTTAATTACGATTTATTTATTTTTTTAAGAAAGAATATTTACAATGAATTGTATAATATATTTCATTTCTATTATTTAATAGAAATTTCTCAATCACGAAGAAGGACCATTTACAAAATCCTCGGTGAATGCATTTACCTCTCACCAGATATACAATATGACAAACACATTTTAACCCACTTGCCCTCCCATACACGTACTGTGGTACTGACCCACCCATAACGTACAGTGGTATTGACACTCCCGCCCGCCCATACACGTACTGTGCTACTGACCCACCCACCCTCCCATACACGTACTGTGGTATTGACACTCCCGCCCGCCCATACACGTACTGTGGTACTGACCCACCCACCCGCCCATACACGTACTGTGGTACTGACCCACCCGCCCTCCCATACACGTACTGTGGTATTGACACTCCCGCCCTCCCATACACGTACTGTGGTACTGACCCACCCGCCCGCCCATACACGTACTGTGGTACTGAACCACCCGCCCTCCCATACACGTACTGTGGTACTGACCACCCCGCCCTCCCATACACGTACTGTGGTATTGACACTCCCGCCCTCCCATACACGTACTGTGGTACTGACCCACCCGCCCGCCCATACACGTACTGTGGTACTGATCCACCCACCCTCCCATACACGTACTGTGGTATTGACACTCCCGCCCTCCCATACACGTACTGTGGTACTGACCCACCCGCCCTCCCATACACGTACTGTGGTACTGACCCACCCGCCCGCCCATACACGTACAGTGGTACTGACCCACCCGCCCGCCCATACATGTACTGTGCTACTGACCCACCCGCCCGCCCATACACGTACTGTGCTACTGACACTCCCACCCGCCCATACACGTACTGTGGTACTGACCCACCCGCCCTCCCATACACGTACTGTGCTACTGACCCACCCACCCGCCCATACACGTACTGTGTTACTGACCCACCCGCCCTCCCATACACGTACTGTGGTACTGACCCACCCGCCCGCCCATACACTGTACCGGGTCTTTGACCGGTACATTACGTTTTTTTTCGTCGTTGTCTGCCGGGCTGCCTGAGATTCGCTTTTGCCCGGCGTTTCGCGTACTTTGGTGGCCGTTGGCCCAGTTCCGTTTCGTTCCGTGTTCCAGCAGCTTCGGTCAGGTTGGCCTGGCTGGTCAGTTGTCTTGTGCTGCCTGCAGATATAGACATGTTCGGCTAGACAAACTAAAACTCCAGGGTCCTTGAGTGGGACGTTCAGCCCTCGGCCTGCCGTCCAGGGATTGTCTACCTTCTGCACTGCTAGCCTGGCCTGAGGACCATGTTGGAGCCTGGAGGCGCCCGCTACCCGCTCTACATCTTGTGGTATAAGTCTCCTGTCCTCAGGTCAGTGTTTTCCATCTTGTTTTCCCGGCGGCTGAGCTGGGGGTTGCTAATGTGAAATAAAAAGAAAAATAAAGGTGCCGAACTATTGAATGTGGCCTAGGCCTAAACTGGAACAGTGACTCTATTCAACACAGCCATTGGGGACTTATATATTTTTTTACTAAAGGAAAAAAAAAACTTTTAAAATACAAAAAGAACTTATGCTAATATCTATTGTTATTTATTTTAGTTAGTTTATTCTCTTGTTACATTTGTTTAGATTTTTATATTTGTTAGGTCCCTATTGTTAAATCATGTTATTATTTATTTATATGTTTAGGCCTAGTTATTGTTATTTATTTTGTTGTTAATTGTATTATAGATGTCTGGAAGTGCATTTTTACTCGAACGGTACCGTGTTATATTTTCTTTTAAATTATTTAATTTTTAAGCTTTCACCAAAAGGGGATTATTGTGCTTTGATTTAACGTCTAATTCGGAGCTGCCCAGGGATTCCGGCTTACTCCCTGGCCCGGTGGAATCAAGGGATGTGGGCTGAATTGCCGGTTTAAGTGTTGTGATCCAAAGGTTCTAAATTTTCACTTTTATGTGGGCATTAAATTTATCTTACGTTTTGGGGGTCTCCGGCTAAACTGCAGGTAGGCCATGTAGTTGTTTATTGGCAATTTTGGTATTTGTTGAGTTTGTTGTTTTTGTAGCTTTTGTGTCATCTTGTTAATTTTAGTGTTTATTGTTATTTTTATTGATGTGAGAATTATATTGTGGCCTTCTGCCTATTTTTGGTGTGGCCTTCTGCCGTTTTGATTTATTAATATTTTCTGGTTTTCCTGATAATAAATTAGTTTTGCTCAGCTGCCGAGTGTTATTTTGACCCTCCAACTGCCACCCGTGATCCCATCGCTCGACTTGTTTTGAGCCATCCCCCGGTTGGCACGCTTACCCGCTTTGGTGGGGGGGATGGGTCTCAACACGTACTGTGCTACTGACCCACCCGCCCCCCCCATACACGTACTGTGCTACTGACTCACCCGCCCACCCATACACGTACTGTGCTAGTGACCCACCCGCCTACCCATACACGTACTGTGCTACTGACTCACCCGCCCTCCCATACACGTACTGTGCTACTGACCCACTCGCCCACCCATACACGTACTGTGCTACTGACCCACCCACCCGCCCATACACGTACTGTGGTACTGACCCACCCGCCCGCCCATACACGTACTGTGGTACTGACCCACCCGCCCGCCCATACACGTACTGTGGTACTGACACACCCGCCCTCCCATACACGTACTGTGGTACTGACCCACCCGCCTTCTCATACACGTACTGTGGTACTGACCCACCCGCCCGCCCATAAACGTACTGTGGTACTGACCCACCCGCCCGCCCATACACGTACTGTGGTACTGACCCACCCACCCACCCATACACGTACTGTGGTGTAATAATAATACGAATTGCATCATGGTATTATTATTACAATTCGTAATGAAATATTTTTTTTATAATCTTATAGTCTACTATCCGATTGATATTTTTGTACCTAATAGATGTGTGTTCATTGCATTTACTGACGAGGCTAGGTTGACAAGGGGTGTAATTTTTTACCTAATAGATGTGTGTTCATTGCATTTACTGAAGAGGCTAGGTTGACAAGGGGTAATATTTTTGTGCCTAATATATGTGTGTTCATTGCATTTACTGACGAGGCTAGGTTGACAAGGGGTGATATTTTTGTACCTAATAGATGTGTGTTCATTGCATTTACTGATGAGGCTAGGTTGACAAGGGGTGATATTTTTGTACCTAATAGATGTGTGTTCATTGCATTTACTGACGAGGCTAGGTTGACATGGTGTGATATTTTTGTACCTAATAGATGTGTGTTCATTGCATTTACTGACGAGGCTAGTTTGACAAGGGGTGACATTTTTGTACAATAGATGTGTGTTAATTGCATGTACTGGCGAGACTAGGTTGAGAAGGGGTGACATATTTGTACCTAATAGATGTGTGTTCATTGCATTTACTGATGAGGCTAGGTTGACAAGGGGTGATATTTTTGTACCTAATAGATGTGTGTTCATTGCATTTACTGACGAGGCTAGTTTGACAAGGGGTGACATTTTTGTACCTAATAGATGTGTGTTCATTGCATTTACTGACGAGGCTAGGTTGACAAGGGGTGATATTTTTGTACCTAATAGATGTGTGTTCATTGCATTTACTGATGAGGCTAGGTTGACAAGGGGTGATATTTTTGTACCTAATAGATGTGTGTTCATTGCATTTACTGATGAGGCTAGGTTGACAAGGGGTGATATTTTTGTACCTAATAGACGTGTGTTCATTGCATGTACTGGCGAGACTAGCTTGAGAAGGGGTGACATTTTTAACCACCACACTAATCACATTTGGGGTGATGAAAACCCAAAGATAGGCCCAGTATTTCACCAAGAAGATAGATGAGATCTAGTAGCTTCTTATCTGAATGTTAAGTGAACAAACACACTTCCTGGCCTGTTTATGGCATGGTGACAATGTCATGATGATAACAACATTGTTAAGTACCGTTAATAGCACTGAACTTACACTATGTCACTGAACACGCTGAAGCATAGATCTGACCATACAGTAGGACATAAATCAACCAGAATCATAAGCATAGTCCAAGCATTGGCCCGGGAAACCACAATAACAGATGTCAGCCAAGTCCCTTGTTGGCCCGGCATTAACTGGCACTCACACATTGTGGGCTGACACGAGCTATACAGTAGGCCTATTTGGCTTTATACGGCCAGATCTTTCATTCAATTAAACACTACACAAAGAACGCGCATCCATAAGTCTCTATAGATTCAAAACTAACGGAATTAGAGTGAAATAACTAAACAAAACCGATTAAACACCAATTTAGTACGGTATAACGTTAATTAAACCGTATTAAATTAGATGGGCTTAGTAATTATGTCCAATTGAAATAAAAATGTGGCTGGCACAGCTGCTGAAATGGGTTCGTTACTAGCAACATTAAATTGTGCTTTAATTAGAATAGAGCGGTTAGCAAATGTTTGCTTATTTCAAATGGAGGCCTACGAGTAAAACAACTTTACGTTTTGCTGGCTCTGAGTTTACATTTTAAATTTACTCCAACCTCTCTCTGTTAATTTATTTAATACGTTACTTGTTTATTAAAGACATTTTAAAAGTTTATAATCTAAACCCCTGGCTTATTGAACATTGCAGGCAAACATTTCTAAAATACACTAATTAATAGATTTTTGATTGATCAAATTGTACATTTCATTACACATGGGTATCTGACGACTTCGCAGAAGTGTTTTAACGAGTTATGCATTAACATGTAGAGTAATCATAGACGAAGACGAATGTGACCATGACCTTTCTCACGGTCAACTCCTAACACCACAACCGTAATAGGTGTACCTCCCCACTGACCATCTTACTTTGAGGTATTTTTCTTTATGCAGTTTAAATATGGAAAGGACGTCTCATTGCTACTTTAAGGTTTTTTCTTTATGCAGTTTAAATATGGAAAGGACGTCTCATTGCTACTTTGAGGTATTTTTCTTTATGCAGTTTAAATATGGAAAGGACGTCTCATTGCTTAATATTTGAAAAAAATGTGTTTTATATATGCAAAAATATTTCTTTAGTAACAGGTAACTAAATAACTATGTTAGTTAGAGTATGTACACCTGGTGGTGCTAAAAACAGCAACAAACTAATAACTAAATTTTAAATAAACAATAAACAATATCTTAATAAAATGTACAGTACAAAGTACTAGGCTACTTGTGTCTTAGTTTTAAAGTTGTTAAATAAAATAAACTCAATTATAATTGCATAAACAGTTTCGTTCCATTTGTGCTGAACGAAGCCTGTGTCTACTACGGTGGACATAAAACAAGTCCGTACTTAGTAAGTGGCGGTATGTGAAACCCTCATAGCTTTTGTCTGCTGTCACGATAGACTTGTCAGAATCATAGAGGCACCGGATATGTAAAGTTTTAGACGCAGGATGCGATTAGGCTTTCACGATAGTGAAGAGGCTGGTCAAGTAATTTATTCCCGTTATATACTGGACGTAATTTCTTACTGTGTGTAGGAGGCGTAGGCGGACTATCATGAGTCCAGTAGTCAACTTACCTAACAGAAATCCTTAGTTGTACAGTAGTCCTTAGCGGTCCTTAGTACCTACGGTAGTCAGATATTAGGAGGGCCGTCAAGACATATGACACATGGGAAGAAGGGTACATCAAGACGTACGATAGATATGTAAGAGATCCTAATTTATGTAGGTGAGTGGGAGGACCTGTAAAAACATTGCTGGACCCATAAAAACGTAAGATGACTGGGTGGATGTCCTGTCAAGCGTCCGCTTGGTGGGCGGGAGGGACCAAAAAAGTAGTATAAATATAATGAAACTGGGCTCACTTTTCTGGCCTCTGATTGGTCGAGAGCGGTCACGTGACTTTTCCAAGATGGCGGCGCCCATTTCCCGCCAAATTTCCTAACCTCACTTTTCCTAACCTAAAATTTCCCTCAAATTACCAAATTTCCCTCCAAATTCCCACATCATACTATATGAAATTCACTGTTAACCTTATTATACTATATAAAATACACTCTTAACCTAACTTTTTAAGATAACCATAAGCTCCCATAAAATTCATTCAAAATACTAAGATTTTTATGTGCAAAAACCTCCCTCCCATACACGAATGGTGGTATTGACCTACCCGCCAACCCATACACGTACAGTGTGGTATTGAACTACCCGCCCACCCATACACGTACAGTGGTAATGACCCACACGCCCACCCATACACGTACAGTGGTAATGACCCACCCACCCACCCATACACGTACAGTGGTATTGACCCATCCGCCCACCCATACACGTACAGTGGTATTGAGCTTATCTTATGTTAACTGCATTTTATATGTTATACTATATAAAATGCACTGTTAACCTTGTTATACTATATAAAATACACTTTTTTTGTCCAATATGACGTCTTTTTCCATATTATACTATATAAAATGAACTTTTTTTGTCCAATATGGCGTCTTTCCCTCCCGCGCCAACTCACACCCCGTGGGAAAATTCCCTCCAAAAATTCCCTCATCCAAGATGACGTTCTTTATACTATAATAAATGTAAAAAGATGACTACCGGATCCAAGATGGCGACTTTCCCACCCAAAACTCCCTCCAAAAATTCCTGTAAAAAGATGACAACCGGATCCAATATGGCGTCTTTCCCGCCAAAAATTCCTCATCCAATATGGCGGACTTTACGCTATAATAAATGTAAAAAGATGACAACAGGATCCAAGATGGCGGTCTTTCCCTTTAGGTACTTCCGGCGACCGTCGGCTACCTTCGTCGCTCTTAGCCTATGATGCACACGTCGTCTGCTGGTCGGGTGCGCATGCGCGTTGTTACTCTAATCATATATACACTATAACAAAATTAATATTCCATACACTATAATAAATGCAATACTCTATGTGGCTGACCCGATCGCAGCGCCCCTAGCGGCAACGTCGATCGGAGCGGACCTGGCGACATCAGCTGTGCGCGGGTGACGCATGCACATGGACTTGCTACTCTGTGGCAATATACACCATAACAAACGCAATATTTCATGACCGGGCTTTATCGCTGTTATCACATCACTTGACCTCTAAGGTTATCATGTGGAGTGTCCATGCGGTGCTGATTAATGTAACAATGACCTCAAAGGTCAACCCCAGGCTGTTATCACATCCGCTTCCATTGCCACAAGCATTGTTTTACATCCCGTGTCTTGCACAATATCTTTTAATAATATCGAACACTTAATTAACATTGTATATTCTTCCTTCTGATCATTTATTAAAACAGTACTACACTGGATGACATAACTAAAAAAAAAACTAAAACTCACCCATAACTCAAACATAAACTTTGAAACAGAAAAACACTAATCATACACTTCAAACATAAAAATTAATAACAACTAAAATTGCAAACAATATAATGTTCAAGCGTACTTTTAACAAGTTAAAGTAGTCAGAAAATATTCGATCAGAAAATGTATATACACAACTCCCAGAGACCCAAACACATGGAGAACCTAGAACACACAACACCCTTGATAGATCACCTTCCTATTCATCACATAAGACCCTTGATCATCCATCACCTATCCATAATACATCTGACTGACCACCTACCCACCCAATATACTGGACTAACCACACTCTACATAGAAGACTTTTGATTGACCATCTACCCACTCAACACACACAGACCCTCGATAGGCCACCCACCTCCCCAACACATAAGACATCCGACTGACCACCTACCCACCTAATATACTAGACTAACCACACTCTACATAGAAGACTTTTGATTGACCATCTACCCACTCAACACACACAGACCCTCGATAGGCCACCCACCTCCCCAACACATAAGACATCCGACTGACCACCTACTCACCTAATATACTAGACTAACCACACCTTACATACAAGACCTTTGATTAACCACCTACCTACCCAACACACACAGTACCCTCGATAGACCACCCACCTTCCCAACACATAAGACATCTGACTGACCATCTACCCACCTAATATACTAGACTAACCACACTCTACACATAGTCCTCTTGACAGACCACTCACCCCTCTCGACACATAATACATTTGACCACCTACCCACCTAATATACTAGACTAACCACACTCTACATAGAAGACTTTTGATTGACCATCTACCCACTCAACACACACAGACCCTCGATAGGCCACCCACCTCCCAACACATAAGACATCCGACTGACCACCTACCCACCTAATATACTAGACTAACCACACTCTACATACAAGACTTTTGATTGACCATCTACCCACTCAACACACACAGACCCTCGATAGGCCACCCACCTCCCCAACACATAAGACATCCGACTGACCACCTACTCACCTAATATACTAGACTAACCACACCTTACATACAAGACCTTTGATTAACCACCTACCTACCCAACACACACAGTACCCTCGATAGACCACCCACCTTCCCAACACATAAGACATCTGACTGACCATCTACCCACCTAATATACTAGACTAACCACACTCTACACATAGTCCTCTTGACAGACCACTCACCCCTCTCGACACATAATACATTTGACCACCTACCCACCTAATATACTAGACTAACCACACACTACATACAAGACTTTTGATTGACCATCTACCTACTCAATACACACAAAACACTAGTTTGATCACACATCAACCTAACAAACACAACTCTCGATTGACACTCCACCTTCCCAAAGCATAAGACTTTTGAAGGACCATCGACCAAAGATACAAAAATCATGATAAACAAACCACACACTCTACTGTTTGCTTAATCATTTGACAAAAACTACATCCGCTTTAAACATCCGTAGTGAAAAACACAAAATTTACACACAACACATTTCAAAATTATCACTTTCCCCCTTTGACGACAAACGCTACATTTTGGAAAACGGTATATATACACTAGCATACGGACACCATTTAATTAACAAAAAACGAGCTTTAGAACACGACCATGATTACACAACTAAAAAACTAAAACTAAAATAAAAACATACCTTACAAAATAAATATAAAAGCAAACTCGTCTTGACGTAAGTCGTCCTCCTCAATCGCTATCCTCTCCATGACTGACTACCACTCCCTTACCTCCTTCCTTTCTTATCACTCGCACTAATGGCGTCAATCGGTTCACTTGCCTCTCTCGCTGCAGTGGAACTTTGTAAAACTTTTAACAACCTTTTCGAAATTAAACAATTAAACCTTCCAAAATCAATTCAACAATACTTGATACAAATTTACTTTTCTAAAAAAGACGGTCCACCACAGTATCACTTTGAAAACGTGAGGCTGGACACTTTTCTAAATTGGCCAGTCCCATTCCTCAACCCACATGTAATGGTAAAAGCTGGCTTTTATTATTTAAATTATAGCGATGCAGTTCGCTGTTTCTCATGTGGTATACATATTGGATGTTGGGAAGAGGGTGATGTTCCATTTGATGAGCATAAAAAATACTCTCCAAACTGTAGGTTTGTTAATGGCCTACCTTTAATTCAATTTGCTGGTAGAGATGTTTGTGGAAATAATTAGCTGAATTTTGCAACTAACAGTGCCTGTACCTTTCGAGCAACTGTATGAATGTGGCTCTGGGGCGTAAAAACCCGTATCCAAAAGCGAATGTGGCTCTGGGGCGTAAAAACCCGTATCCAAAAGCGAATGTGTGTTGCTCGTTAGGTAAAGCTTTACAATTGGCAGAGAGGCAGTAAACTTTATTTCTATTATTTTTATGGTCGACTGCCACCGTATAGAGCGAGGTTGGGGCTCTATACACAAAAGAAAAACAAATAAATTGTTAATCTTTACTTGAATCCTTCCATTCTTCCACTATGAGTGTAAGAGAGCAGATAGCAAGGGAGCTACATGCTCCAGTTAGAAAAAAATTCCCTACTAGACCTGTAGAAGTTAAGGGAATACAAGACTTGTTCCAAGCTGACTTGGTCGAAATGATACCTTATTCTAAACAAAACCAAGGGTACAAGTACATCTTAACAATAATAAACTGTTTTAGCAAATACGCCTTTGCTGTCCCATTAAAAGATAAGACTGGTCCAGAAATCATTAAAGCCATAACACCCGTATTAAAGTCCAATAAAATGAAACATTTACAAACAAATGCGGGTTAAGAATTCTACAACGTAGGATTCACAAAGCTAATGAAAGAATATGGTATAAACCATTACTCGAGCTACAGTGATAAGAAGGCGTCCATCGTAGAGCGGTTCAACCGTAGCCTTAAATCATTAATGTGGCGAAAGTTCACGGAGCAAGGTAAGTATCAATGGGTCAAGATACTACATTCTTTGTTGGAAGAATACAACACAAGAAAACGTAAAACTATTGGCATGGCTCCAAGTCATGTGAACAAAAGAAATGAAAACATAGTCAGAAAAAACATTAATAAAAATAGACAAAAATACAAGAAAGTGGATAAAAAGGTCCATTTTAAAGTAGGCGACAAGGTGAGGATAAGTAAGTATAAAAAAGTCTTTGACAAAAGATACCTACCCAACTGGACTAACGAGATATTTACTGTGTACAAAGTCCAAACTACTATTCCTACAAAATACCTCCTCAAAGACCATACTGGTGACGTCATCAAAGGAAGTTTCTACGAAAAAGAGCTACAAAAATCCAAAACAGATGATGTATACCTAGTTGAAAAAGTACTTAGAAAAAAAACGAAACAAAGTATTAGTTAAATGGGCAGGATACGACGGTAAACACAATACATGGGTGAACAAGAAAGACTTGGTATAAATAAAGGCTTCCCTTACACTTTCATTCATAACTCAACAATGCGTGTTATTGAACAGGACACAAAGCTACCTGTCGAAAACTTTGACATGTACACTATACGCACAGGTAGTGACATTAAACACGGACCATTATTTCCATCCACTATAAGGTGCATAGTGGCTGGACCTAGTAATTGTGGTAAAACGAACGTTGTTTTCAACATGTTGTTCGATCCAAACGGATTAAGGTTCGAAAATGTTAACATTTTCTCAAAGTCCCTATATCAACCCAAGTATCAATTTTTAAAAAGTGTTTTACCCAAGGAAATTGGATACTTTATATTTGATGAAAATACTAAAGTCTTACCTCCTAAAGAAGCTAAAAATAATTCCATTATGATTTTTGACGACATTGCGTGTGAAAAACATGATAATATACGCAACTACTTTACCATGGGCCGACATAATAACATTGATTGCTTTTATATAGGACAAACCTACAGTAGGATACCCAAACAGTTGGTGAGAGATAATACAAACTTGATTATTTTATTCAAACAGGACGAAACAAATCTCAAACATGTTTACAATGATCATGTAAATACGGACATGACTTTTGAAAAGTTTCGAGAAATGTGCACTTTAGCTTGGAAAGATAAGTACAGTTTTTTCTGTATTAGTAAGGACTGTGAATTGGATAAAGGGAGATACAGAGTTAGCTTTGACAAGTTTCTAGTCTCGTAATATAAATACGACCTACTTTAATTTTCAACAACAGTTAGCGACAAGCCTCTGTGTGATCCACAACTAGAACAAACTCTTTTTCATTTATAAACATGTTCATTTCAAAACAGTAAACATCAAACTCTTACGAGAAGAATTATACAGCTGCAAGATGCTGTCCGCCGCAAGTATCGTGCTTTCAAGTTGGGTAACATGTATACCGAACAAACATTAGAAAAACAGTACAAACCAATTTTAACTGAACTTAGAAACAGAACGGATATAAAAAATGAACCAAATGAGGAGCCTATGGACCTCAGTGTGGACGAGCAGGATAATTTTAAGCCAGATTATATGTCAACACCTAAAGGACCATCGTTTATTCAAGACACACAAGTGTTTGAAACCTCGTCTCCCCCCCCCCCACCCTCAGTTAGTCAATTGATACAAAGTCCCGCAAAGTTTCACGAGGCGTCACAGTACGTTTTAGAGACATTTAACGCACCCATAACACAAAAATACATGTTAAAACTTTTAAAAGACGAAGCCGGTGTTAAGAATAAAATGGACAACATATACGGACCACATATAGACGGTGATAAATTAATGGTGGGTAATCAACTGCTTACATTTGACAACGAAGGAAACATTCACTTGAACAATGTACAGTACCGAGGAACCGAAGGTCTTTACGAATTATTATTTAAAAGGCAACCCGATGAAAAGGTATACACACAAGATGATTTGGACGCTTATAAAGATGTACTGATAGAAACATATGCACATAAAAAAGGTTATTTACCTCATAATCACATTAACCGACCGACAAAGTCCATAAAATATAAAAACATAATTTCCGTATTATTCCCAAACAAATGTACGGTAAAGGGCTAAAAGACTTTGGATCACGTGACATTTCCTATTGGGACAATCCAAACGAATTATGTGATAGATTAAAACTTATTATAGCTTTGACAGAGGCCGGAAATGGCAACCATAGGAACGAAATTCAAAACATAATCGAGGAATTAAAAGAAGCTAAAATTATTTCAGGAGCTGGTAATAGCCGATACAAAGCATTAATCGGTTGAGATTCGACTAGTAAACATGGATACTTTACCAATTGAGGTTAAAATGCAGATTTTACTTAACCTACCAATTGAACAAGTTAGTTTCATTACAGACTCGTATTTTTGGTTTCTTTACGAGAAATTACACTCACACAGTAATAAAAAGTTTAAACAGTTTTTTTGTTTGGCAAACTATACAATCGCGCGTACTCTTGGACAATGTGACTATGTGACGTCACTGTATGGTAAAGCCTTATACCTCGGTCATATTGACGAGACCTTCCAAACAGTACATTTCAAAGTAGAAAGTGACGAACCTCGTTGGTTTCATATTTTTTTTAAAAAAGGAGGGTAAACACAGTTATTAATTAAAATTCTATCACATTTTCCAAAGTGATTCTGAAAATGACATCGGAAAGAAAGTCGATTTACAGTTGGCAATATCTAAGACAAACACAACAGCGGGGATATATTACAGATTAAAAAGACAAGTACCACCACTATACGAAACAGAACTACATGCACTGTTATCTTTGGACCCCTTTTGGCATAACGAATACATACCAAACCATACAGAACTATATGCATTTATAAGTTTGAACCCCGAAATAGTAGAATCTGACCATATTTCATCTTTTATTAAACAAAACGAAAGAATTATTGGTATTATAGTCCCGCAAACACCATGTATGTGTGATTGGCGATTCGAAGATGAATGGGGGTTCGACAATTACTTTGACGATTGTCATTATAGGGAAGTTTATTTAAATGGAAGAAACAAATATAGAGATACCTTACATCATTGGGATGAAAATAATCATGACCGGTACTACTCTTTTCCTATAAATTTAGATCCGTGCTTAAGAAAGTATTTTAGTTATTTTTATACGTATATATAAACAGACACAGTCTGATTTCATCAGTTAGATTATGTCTGTGGACAAGTTTGGACGTGTCTTGCCCTCAGAGGGCAATGTAAGTGGCAAAGGACCACAGGGCGAAGGTTTTAAACTAACACCTGAAGGAAACTATGATATTGATAATAAACGAATGGTTAACGTCGGTGTGCCCGTGGCAGACAACGATGTTGTTACGAGAACATACTTTGAGGCCAACACAATGCCAAACTTACAAAACAGCTATTCTGCACGTAACAAAAGAATAGAAAATTTAGCATCGCCAAAGGAGCTCGGAGATGCCGTGAATTTGAAAACTATAGGTGAACAATGTGTACTGTACCAACAAAAAAACAGTCAACGTAGGAGATAGGCTTATAACAAGGGTAAAGGACCCTACAGGTCCGAATCATGCGGCGACCAAACGTTACGTACAGGGAACGAAGGGCTAAACGAAGGGCTAAACGACTTGGCCAAACGAGCTTGGCAAAGGTTTAAGGCATCAGATTCGTCTGTGGGTGAGAAAGCCGCAGCTTGAGTAGTTACAACAGCCATGAAGGCGAAAGCAAAGTTGGGTGGCTCTCATAAGAGAAAGAAGGGTGAGGGCTTGTATCTAAGACCCTGGGTAGGTCGAGGTGTTAAGAATGCACCTAAAAACAAGAAGAAATGCACTTGTAAGAAGAAAAAAAAAACTTCAAATTAGTCTACGTTCCCGGACATGCCCTATCAAACCACGAACTTGTTACCTACGCTAAAAAATTAAACATTCCACACTTTCGAGGTGTTTACATGAGGGACACACTTCCGAATAAACCTAGATTGAACGAAAGTGCAATTATTAATTTGGACAGTATACAGGGGGAAGGTACACATTGGGTTTGTTATAAAAAGCTAGGTAACGAGGTTTTGTACTATGACAGTTTTGGTAACTTGCGTCCTCCTATGGAATTGATTATGTATTGGGGTCCCAGTGTTAATATAAAGTATAACAATGAAAGACAACAGGATTTTGACTCAGTACTTTGCGGGCACTTGTGTTTAGAGTTCCTCGTTGATAATGTTTTGCCTTAGTGGACAGAGTTCAACGCTAAGTTGTGACATATTTCCTTCGATCGATTTATCGACAGGTGATTGGGAAATTGGTTTGATCGATCTCACAACGTACAACTCAATACCGAATGTAGAAGAAAATGTGAACGACACATTCCACTACGGGGACACTGTAATGAAAATTCCAACTGGCTCCTACGAGATTAGCGATTTAGAGAATTACATTAACAATAACATAAAAACTGGTGTAAAATTCAGTTTAAAACCAAACAATAGTACTTTGAAAGTCGAGATTAATTGTAGCGAGCCCATTCACTTTGAAACAGGAAACAGCCTGGCTACCTTGCTCGGTTTTAATAAAGCTGTATACGAAGCCAATAAAACTCACATGTCTGAGAATGAAGTTAACATTAACTCAGTAAATGTCGTTCGAGTCACATGTAACGTGACAAGAGGCTCGTATCAGAACGGTCAGGAAAGCCATATAATACATGAATTTTATCCGTCAGTTCCAGCTGGCTACAAAATAATTGAAACGCCTCATAACGTGATATATTTACCTGTAAGTGTGCAAGCTTTGAATTACATTACTAGTGAGCTGAGAGATCAACAAGGGAAGTTGATAAACTTTAGAAACGAAACAATTTCGTTACGCTTACACTTAAGACGAAGCAATGGGATTAGTATTTAGGGAAACAACTGTGCCGAAACAGGTCATTAAACCTAAAACACTCGAGGTGTTAACATCGAGCAATACAAAGCTTTTAAGGTCCTTAGGATTTAAAATAAAAGTAAAAAATGTTGGAAATTGAGGGAGAAGTCGAATACAGCGATGTTATTACAAGCTGTATCACACACACAAACCGTACGCCTCTTCAACTTTCAAAAACAATGATGAAATACGTATCGCCGTCAGTCAACAGGACATTATTACTGCCCCGTTTGAAAGTTCTCTGCATATTTCTGGTAAAATTACAGCCAAAAAGGTTGGCGGTGTAGGCGCAGACGTGTCTCTGATTAATAACGCTATGGCGTACTTGTTTGAAGGTATTAGATACGAAATTTCTGGTATAACAGTGGACCGTACTAAAAACTTGGGTGTTGTATCAACTATTAAAAGTTTACTGTCACTTAGGCAGAATGAAACAAATGCATTGGAAAATGCTTGTTGGTTCGGTTCAGAGTCATAAAAAAAACCGAGTTTACTTTTGCCGTTCCATTAAAATTACTCTTTGGTTTCATGGAAGATTACAGGAAAATTATTGTAAATATAAAACAAGAATTGATTCTGCTGCGGTCAGCCAACAACACGGGTGTGATGTTATCAGAGGATGCGCTATCACACACTCTGGAAATAACCGACTTGTACTGGCGTGTGCCACACTTGACTGTTTCCGATAGTTACAAATAAAAACTTTTAAGACTCGTTAATAAAGACACACCGATTCATCTTCCCTTTAGGTCGTGGGAGTGTCACGAATATCCCACGCTCCCACAAACAAAGAGACATAATTGGACTGTAAAAACGTCATCGCAGATAGAGAAACCCCGCTATGTGATATTAGCGTTTCAAACTGATAGGAAAAATAACATAAAAATGAACATGTCAGGTTTTGACCATTGTGATTTAATGGATATCAAGTTATACCTCAATTCAAGTTACTATCCCTACGACAATATCCGAGGTGATTGGAGTTTATTCTATGAAATGTACGCCAAATTTCAGTCTTCATACTACGGTGTTTCCAATTCACCTATCATGGACTTGGATACTTTTAAATCGAAATGTCCAATCTTTGTAATTGACTGCTCCAAGCAGAATGATTCAATCAAGTCTGGACCTATCGATGTACGCATCGAATTTGAATTTAAAAATAATGTACCGGACAAGACTATAGCTTACTGTTTAATAATTCACGATGCACATTTAATGTACAATCTCTTAACAAGTACAGTTAGAACGGTTATGTAATGAAAGGGGGAGGGGGAATAATATTTAATAATCAAACTAAATTAATTTATTCAGTTGAGAGGATGGAGCTGTCAAGACAAAACCCACAGTAGTCATGTCGACACCGGCTGTGGTGGAGTTTCGTGGGTTCAAAGACAATCGCAATAGATTTATCGTTAAAGAATTTGTCGTTGTGGGTTCTTTTGTAAATGTAAATATAGTTTTCAAGTCTCCTTATCCTGAAAGTAAGTTGAATAGTGCTGTTCGGAAAGCTAACAATTGGTGTGAGCGTAAGTTTCACAAAATACTTTGGGAGGAGGGATGTGTACCTTTTAACTTCAAACTAGTTCGTAGCTTACTAAAACCTTTTGATATAGTCTATACCAAAGGGTTGGAGAAAAAGTTATTTCTTTCCAAATTTCACGGGAATGTTCAGGAACTCGACGAGTCTTGGACAGTTCCCAACATGTATACGTTTTTACCTTGTTGTTTACCACAACATGCTAGTGATGGCAAGTGCGCCTTAGTAAGTGCTCAGTTTTACTACAAAAAGTTGCTTGCTTTTAAATGTGTGTAATTTTACTGTGAAAATTTGGATAAAAATTGTTACTATCATATCCATAGCTCTGTGTGAATGTGTGTTCTATGGCTGGCCTAAACTCCATAAGTCCAGGACATGAACTGTCGAGGTGAGGACGGCCCAAATTCAATAAAAAAATCGCCCGACTGTTCTCTAAGGCAGCCGTAAAACGCGTAAGACCTGAGGCGGTCCTGCAGCTTGGGGCTGGGCTAATCCCCGTAAGACCTTGAGTCGCAGCCCGGGCCCTTGTACAGTTTGGATGTGTGTAACACTCTATGGCTGGCCTAAACTCTGTAAGTCCAGGGTGTGAGTAAGGGATATTTTAGTAACAAGAAAAATAAAAGCCCTTTGTAAGTTTGTACGTCACATTGAAAGGCTTCTCCAAGTAAAGTGGCGGCTAGACTTATAGGGGATCCAAAAAAAGTATTAAAAAAAACACACAAAAATAATACTGGGAGGTAGCAATTTTGTTATGGAGTGGCTACCACCGTAGCTTGCGATGGTTGGGGCAAGTTACATTAAAGTAAGTGGGATTATGCCTACTGGGGACACCCACTATAATAAAAAACGCGCCAATGCACAGAGTGCAATGACCCTATACCTCTTGGGTGGTGTGGAGACTTGGGTCATAGTCTTGTCTGGGAATGCAAGGACAAACGGAGTGCATAGGCCTTCGGGGAAGGAGGCACAATACTCCCCCGTGACTCTCAAGGTCAACTGAGAGTATAAAAGGACTCGTATTTCCACTTTTCTTATCAGTCTATCATGGCATCTTTTGTCGAACGTTTCAACGCTGCTACTCCGATGAATTATATTACTGTCAAGGTTGGAGATTTGTCATCCAACATCCAGTATCCAGTCAAAAGTATTACACGCATAAGTACGAAATACGGTGATACTCTCGTTGCGATACTGTTTGATCCGCATTTGGAGGAGGACATCAAGGTGTTTCTACCTAGAAGATACGTCGATACTTTGCATGAGGAAGAATCAATATCGAACAACTTGGTACTGATCAAAGAAGTTGGATCCACGTCTGCTGTACACATTTTCCAGGTATGTATGTTACTTGAGGGAAAGTAACAAAATTCTTTTGTTATGAGTTGTTTTCTTATGTGTGCTGTTTTTGTTTCAGAAAGATGGAGCATTGCTGCAAGATGTTTAAGTGTTTCAAAACACCAGAAGATCGAGTACACGACTGCAGATACTGCAAAGTATTTGAAGAAAAAAGGAAAAGACGCTGCATACCATTGATCTTCATACCGTGTATTTTGTTCGCAAGTTACATGGTCTACGAGATTTACTATAAACACCTACAGTAAATCTCTATGGAAAGGTGGCAGGATGGCTACCAACGTAATGAACGATGGTTGGGGCAAGTTACATTAAAGTAAGTGAGACTAGGCCTACTGGGGAAACTCACTATAATAAAAAACGCGCCGAGATCCTACCTCTTGGGTGGTGTGGAAACTGGATCAGAACACACGCTAGGACAGTAGTTACAAGTTTTGTCACTAGGTGCGCATTTGCACATAGTGCAATCGACATCAAGAGTAGCAAGTCCATGCGCATGTGTCACCCACTCACAGCTGATGCCGCCAGGTCCGCTCCGATCGACGTTGCCGCTAGGGGCGCTGCGATCGGGTCAGCCACATAGAGTATTGCATTTATTATAGTGTATGGAATATTAATTTTGTTATAGTGTATATATGATTAGAGTAACAACGCGCATGCGCACCCGACCAGCAGACGACGTGTGCATCATAGGCTAAGAGCGTACGAAGGTAGCCGACGGTCGCCGGAAGTACCTAAAGGGAAAGACCGCCATCTTGGATCCTGTTGTCATTTTTTTACATTTATTATAGTGTAAAGTCCGCCATATTGGATGAGGAATTTTTGGCGGGAAAGACGCCATATTGGATCCGGTTGTCATCTTTTTACAGGAATTTTTGGAGGGAATTTTGGGTGGGAAAGACGCCATCTTGGATCCGGTAGTCATCTTTTTACATTTATTATAGTATAAAGAACGTCATCTTGGATGAGGGAATTTTTGGTGGGAATTTTCCCACGGGGTGTGAGTTGGCGCGGGAGGGAAAGACGCCATATTGGACAAAAAAGTTCATTTTATATAGTATAATATGGAAAAAGACGTCATATTGGACAAAAAAAGTGTATTTTATATAGTATAACAAGGTTAACAGTGCATTTTATATAGTATAACATGGAAAAAGTTAGGTTAAGAGTGTATTTTATATAGTATAACAAGGTTAACAGTGAATTTCATATAGTATGATGTGGGAATTTGGAGGGGAAATTTGGTAATTTGAGGGAAATTTGAGGTTAGGAAAAGTAAGGTTAGGAAATTTGGCGGGAAATGGGCGCCGCCATCTTGGAAAAGTCACGTGACCGCTCTCGACCAA
Organism: Stictocephala bisonia; assembly: GCA_035578905.1. Classification (NCBI taxonomy): domain Eukaryota; kingdom Metazoa; phylum Arthropoda; class Insecta; order Hemiptera; family Membracidae; genus Stictocephala; species Stictocephala bisonia. Next base: position 5,125 of record JAQJVL010001975.1, on the reverse strand, counting down.
TCAGAGGCCAGAAAAGTGAGCCCAGTTTCATTATATTTATACTACTCAAAAAGACGAATGGAAGTTGAGGGAAGGACGTAGGCTAGGTGGGCGGAAAGGACCATTAAAATGTACGGTAGGTGACTGTCAGTGTCTGTAAACCGTACGGTACGTGAGTGGCAGTTTTCCTGTAAAACGTACAGTGGGTAAGTGGCAGTTTACCTGTAAAACGTACAGTGGGCGAGTGGCAGCTACCTGTAAAACTTTCAGTAAGTGAGTAGGAGTTTACCTGTAAAACGCATGGTAGGTGAGTGGTAGTTTACCTGTAAAACGTACGGTAGGTGACTGTCAGTATATCTGTAAACCGTACGATACGTGAGTGGCAGTTTACCTGTAAAACGTACAGTAAGTGAGTGGCAGTTTACCTGTAAAACGCACGGTAGGTGAGTGGAAGCTACCTGTAAAACGTAAAGTGAGTAAGTGGCAGTTTACCTTCTAACAGGTCCACCTAATTGACGATAAAATTAATTAAATTTAATAAAATACAAATTATTTTAATGAGGAAATAGGTGCATTTAATTAAAACAAATACAGAATATTTAAATAAATTCGGAAATTATAACAAATTAATAGCCAACAAGTATAGAGAATTGGGTAGGCAGATTTATTCCATGGCAGTCTTCCGAGACACATGAGTAAACAAAATTCCAAACATTGCAGTCGAGACAGATAACAGACCTGTTCAGTTTTTCGTCGTCTGGGACGAGCCAATTTCAAGGGGAGTCTACATGACAGTTGAGTCCAAGATAAATAAAAGATATTGTTAGTTGACAAAAGGACCATTAGTGGCAGCACCAACCAGAGCAAAAGCACATGGACAGACCGGAAGTTTAGCTCTGAACCCAGAGCCCTAATTTCTAACGGACAGACAAAAAGCCACGCCAGCCTCGTCCAAGTCTCTTTCACTTCAATTCAGTCCAATGTAGAGTGCACAGGTCACCGCCGGTGGTCGCTTGATCCCAAAGCCGAATAATTAGTTTAAATATTTGTTTACCGAACATATTTTAAAATACCGGTAAACTATCTAAAAAAGTTATACAATATCCAAGTTAGAACTGTCATTATATCGGTTGTGCTAGAACTACATTACATTCAAATAGAAGAAAGCAGACCACGAGGAGTAACAGACAAAGAAAAACTAAAGATAAGTTTTAGTTTGTAAATTAGTTTAATCATGTTCTAAAAAATCAGTAAAAAGTAAATAAATTCATTTTTGTAATATTGAAATTCACATATAAATTAAAAAATGTAATAAATTAGCTTTTTCAAACTAGAGTCTTATTCATTGTAATTTACTGCCTCACCGATTTACCCATAAAAAACGACCCTGAGATATTATAAAATAAATTTTAATTTCAGTAATAATTTACCAAATTAACAAAAACTTAATCTGATGTAACTCATTAAGTAGTAGTGAGGTTACAACCTGTAAAACGTAAGGTAGGTGACTGTCAGTATATCTGTAAACCGTACGGTACGTGAGTGGCAGTTTACTTGTAAAACGTACAGTGGCAGTTTACCTGTAAAACGTACGGTAGGTGACTGTCAGTATATCTGTAAATCGTACGGTAGGTGACTGTCAGTTAATCTGTAAACCGTACGGTACGTGAGTGGCAGTTTACCTGTAAAACGTACGGTAGGTGAGTGGAAGCTACCTGTAAAACGTACAGTAAGTGAGTGGCAGTTTACCTGTAAACCGTACGGTACGTGAGTGGAAGCTACCTGTAAAACGTACAGTGGGTAAGTGGCAGTATACCTGTAAAACGTACGGTAGGTGACTGTCGGTATATCTGTAAACCGTACAGTACGTGAGTGGCAGTTTACTTGTAAAACGTACAGTGGGTAAGTGGCAGTTTACCTGTAAAACGTACGGTAGGTGACTTTCAGTATATCTGTAAACCGTACGGTAGGTGACTGTCAGTTAATCTGTAAACCGTACGGTACGTAAGTGGCAGTTTACCTGTAAAACGTACGGTAGGTGACTGTTAGTATATATGTAAACCGTACGGTACGTGAGTGGTAGTTTACCTGTAAAAAGTACAGTGGGTAATTGGCAGTTTACCTGTAAAACGTAAGGTAGGTGACTGTCAGTATATCTGTAAACCGTACGGTACGTGAGTGGCAGTTTACCTGTAAAACGTACAGTAAGTGAGTGGCAGTTTACCTGTAAAACGCACGGTAGGTGAGTGGAAGCTACATGTAAAACTTACAGTGGGTAAGTGGCATTTTTCTTGTAAAACGTAAGGTAGGTGACTGTCAGTATATCTGTAAACCGTACGGTACGTGAGTGGTAGTTTACTTGTAAAACGTACAGTGGGTAAATGGCAGTTTACCTGTAAAACGTACGGTAGGTGACTGTCAGTATATCTGTAAACCGTACGGTAGGTGACTGTCAGTATATCTGTAAACCGTACGGTACGTGAGTGGCAGTTTACTTGTAAAACGTACAGTGGGTAAATGGCAGTTTACCTGTAAAACGTACGGTAGGTGACTGTCAGTATATCTGTAAACCGTACGGTAGGTGACTGTCAGTTAATCTGTAAACCGTACGGTACGTGAGTGGCAGTTTACCTGTAAAACGTACGGTAGGTGTCTGTCAGTATATATGTAAACCGTACGGTACGTGAGTGATAGTTTACCTGTAAAACGTACAGTGGGTAATTGGCAGTTTACCTGTAAAACGTAAGGAAGGTGACTGTCAGTATATTTGTAAACCGTACGGTACGTGAGTGGTAGTTTACTTGTAAAACGTACAGTGAGTAAGTGGCAGTTTACCTGTAAAACGTACGGTAGGTGACTGTCAGTATATCTGTAAACCGTACGGTACGTGAGTGGCAGTTTACTTGTAAAACGTACAGTGGGTAAGTGGCAGTTTATCTGTAAAACGTACGGTAGGTGACTGTCAGTATATTTGTAAACCGTACGGTACGTGAGTGGCAGTTTACTTGTAAAACGTACAGTGGGTAAGTGGCAGTTTACCTGTAAAACGTACGGTAGGTGACTGTCAGTATATCTGTAAACCGTAAGGTAGGTGACTGTCAGTATATCTGTAAACCGTACGGTACGTGAGTGGTAGTTTACTTGTAAAACGTACAGTGGGTAAGTGGCAGATTACCTGTAAAACGTAAGGTAGGTGACAGTCAGTATATCTGTAAACCGTACGGTAGGTGACTGTCAGTATATCTGTAAACCGTACGGTACGTGAGTGGCAGTTTACCTGTAAAATGCACGGTAGGTGAGTGGCAGCTACCTACGTAAAACTTTCAGTAAGTGAGTGGTAGTTTACCTGTAAAACGTACGGTAGGTGACTGTCAGTGTATCTGTAAACCGTACGGTACGTGAGTGGCAGTTTACCTGTAAAACGTACAGTGGGTAAGTGGCAGTTTACCTGTAAAACGTACGGTAGGTGACTGTCAGTATATATGTAAACCGTACGTGAGTGGTAGTTTACCTGTAAAACGTACAGTGGTTAATTGGCAGAGTACCTGTAAAACGTACAGTGGGTGAGTGGCAGTTTACCTGTAAAATGCACGGTAGGTGAGTGGCAGCTACCTGTAAAACTTTCAGTAAGTGAGTGGTAGTTTACCTGTAAAACGTACGGTAGGTGACTGTCAGTGTATCTGTAAACCGTACGGTACGTGAGTGGTAGTTTACCTGTAAAACGTACAGTGGGTAAGTGGCAGTTTACCTGTAAAATGCACGGTAGGTGACTGTCAGTATATATGTAAACCGTACGGTACGTGAGTGGTAGTTTACCTGTAAAACGTACAGTGGTTAATTGGCAGAGTACCTGTAAAACGTACAGTGGGTGAGTGGCAGTTTACCTGTAAAATGCACGGTAGGTGAGTTGCAGCTACCTGTAAAACTTTCAGTAAGTGAGTGGTAGTTTACCTGTAAAACGTACGGTAGGTGACTGTCAGTGTATCTGTAAACCGTACGGTACGTGAGTGGCAGTTTACCTGTAAAACGTACATTGGGTAATTGGCAGTTTACCTGTAAAACGTACAGTAGGTGAGTGGCAGCTACCTGTAAAACTTTCAGTAAGTGAGTGGTAGTTTACCTGTAATACGTACGGTAGGTGACTGTCAGTGTATCTGTAAACCATACGGTACGTGAGTGGTAGTTTACCTGTAAAACGTACAGTGGGTAATTGGCAGTTTACCTGTAAAACGTACAGTGGGTAAGTGGCAGTTTACCTGTAAAACGTACAGTGGGTAATTGGCAGTTTACCTGTAAAACGTACAGTGGGTAATTGGCAGTTTACCTGTAAAACGTACAGTGGGTAAGTGGCAGTTTACCTGTAAAACGTACAGTGGGTAATTGGCAGTTTACCTGTAAAACGTACAGTGGGTAATTGGCAGTTTAGCTGTAAAACGTACAGTGGGTGAGTGGCAGCTACCTGTAAAACTTTCAGTAAGTGAGTGGCAGTTTACCTGTAAAACGCACGGTAGGTGAGAGGCAGCTACCTGTAAAACTTTCAGTTGGTTAGTGCAGCTTACATGTAAAACGTACAGTGGGAGAGTGGTAGTTTACTTGTAAAACGTACAGTGGGTGAGTGGCAGTTTACGTCTAAAAAGGTACGCTGGATGTGTGAGAGGACTCTTCAATTCGTATGCTAGTTGAGTGGGTGAATCCAAAAATACAAACGGTATGTGGGTGCAAGGGCTTGTGAAGATGAACGTTGGATGGGTAGGTCGTTCTATCAATATGTTCGTCACATGAGTTGAAAGGTCCGTCAAAACACATGCAGGTTGTTGGGTGGGAGGATCCTTCAAGACATACGCTGTGTGGTGGAATAATATGTTATGCTGCTCCATTCTACACTCAAGTAATTATTCTGACGTGTTTCACCGCCGGGAACGTGGTTAAAAATTAATTAAAATCACGAAATTCGTTTCTTTTAAATTAATGTGCATATTAGATGGTTTATGATTAATAAAATATGAAAATAAAACTTTTAAAACCCTTGGCACGTGCTTTTATCCTGGATAACTGAATAGAAATAATACTGGTTTAGGTTAACTTTTTCGGTCGTAATAGTTCTTCAATTACATTATTTCTATGTACATTTCAAAGCATATAAAGC